>LTAE01005153.1:29968-55553 GCA_001647135.1 Pontederia paniculata | reverse complement strand
CTCTTCCACTGCCTTCTGCTCCGGGCGTCCAATATCTCCACTTGAGCTCTCTGGACGTCCGCTCTTCGGCCTGGCAGTGCTCCGGTCATCCGTTGTCTCCTCCTGAGCCCTCCGGACGACCGATCCTCAAATGTATTTGAAAGTTTGTGTTCTTGGGGTCGCCCATTCATCAATCATCGGGTGTCCTCCTCCTTTAAGTCTTTTCCACTGGTCGTCCTTTCTTCAACTCTGATCGACCGGTCTTCTTTGACTGCCCCCACAGTCCATCGATGTCGATCGTGCTTTCCTCAGCTCTGATCGACCGGTCTTCCTCTTGACTGCCTCCATAGTCCAATACTGGTCGCCCTCTTTATGTCTTGGGCCGACTGTATATGCCTCCTCCTCCATACACTTTGTTTGTTTATATAACCTCCTCCCCCTTCAACTGGTCGATCATTTATATCCTTAGGACGCCCACTGCACACATGATTCTTCATGATGTGTAATATGTGTGCAGTGGTTGTCCATTCCTTTAGTTTAGATTGACCGCTGTATTGAACTTGTTTATGTCCTGTTACAGAAATCAGCTCGACCAAGTTCATTAGTACAGACTAAGTTCACTTACAAATTTGTGATCATTTAAAATCAATCTTGGGATCCTAGATTCAACAATTCTAATATACATAAACCTTTAGTCCATTCAGTTTAAATCACTCTTATTACAATCCAATGCAATGCAAAAAGATTCACCCGTACACAACTTAAATATTATTTGAGTTTTAAGGTTCCTCTTCTTGTTTCTATTCTCGCTCCTCTTTTTATTGAAAACAATATCCTTTCAATGCACAAGTCTTTTTGCGCTATGGGGACCAAGTTTTTAAACATTTGACCAACGATTACCCAATTTAGTTTTGATTTGGTTAACGAATAACTTTTTGCTAACTGAAAATATTCTACTGATTCGGTTAACTAGCCAAAACATCAGGTTAATAATTAAAATTATCCAATAAGTATTTTTTAAATTTTATTATATATAAATTGTGTATTTGCATTCTTTTTTTAGTAGTACATTTTTATTATTTACAATGTGAAATCATTTTTATATTTTGTATAAACAATGTTATTTTCACTATATAATAAATTCATCTTCTTTTATGTTTTTTAGTTGTGTTTTTATTTCTAACTGTTTATGGAATCTTAATTTTGTATAATATTAAATTATAATATTTCCTTTTTATTTTGAGCGTGCATTTAATTTTATTTTGAACAATTATATATATATATATATATATAAGATAATTTATAATACTTTTTCTTAACGGATAAATGGTGAATTCGTCGAACTGAATCAATTTTTTTGGTTAACCAGATAATGGATGATTTTTTTTAAGTCATTTGGTTCGATTATCTAATTTAGGACATGTTTGGCTAAATTTATAAGTAATTTAAAATTATTTATAAATTGATTTTAAAATTTTTCTGTGTTTGATAAATAAAAAATTATATAATTTGTTACATTAACAACTTATAAGTTGAAGAAAATAAGCAAGGCCTCATGCTTATTTTTAAAATTATTAATTTTTTTAATTAACCAACTATATTACTTTATTATTCATATTTTTAAATATTATTATCATATAACTATAAGAGTATCTTAATCAATATTTATTTTAACACATATTATAACTATGTATTGTTATTATCAATATTTTTATCCAAATATATAAATACTTATTTTTTAAATAAATTTTAATATTTAAAATACTTATTAGTATTAGTGCTTCTCAGATATATTTATCTGCTATCGGATTAAACATTTGATGGATGATTTTTTTTAGAAAGAAAGATGGGGAAAGGATAGGGTTTGAGAATTTATGGCTTTTTGTCCGAATGGGTGCCTATGTCATTTCCCGAGGATGGGTGAGGTTTACATCAAACAACCTACTTTCGTGTGTCATTTTTATTAGATGATGGTGCAAAGGAAAAATTAATAGAAAATATTTTGGGAGTGGTCGGATTATAAGAGTGGCAAGAGATGTCCTCGGTTATCTGGTGGAGGTGAAAGTGTGCTTTTCAATTGTAAACAATTTATCCAATATTTTTCAGATGATTTTGAAATTATCAGTTCTCTAAGGATTTTCAATCCTATACAAAGGTGGACCAACACATATACTAATAGTTGAAGTTAATAAATAAAATAAATATTAAAAAAGTAACACAATTATATAATAGTTTAGGTGGATAGATAATTTTAATTTATATTTAGAAGTTTTTTATTCAAATTTTATTAATATCTTTTATTATTTTCACCCTCTCAATTTTTAATATTTTACTTTTATATATTTCGGCTCTCTTATCTTTTATTTTTGGGTTCATCCCTGATCCTATATCTTTTATTTTATATTTATAATAATATTAAGTGATTATTTATTTTATATAAGTTGACGACAATATGCTATATTTTTTTAATATCATAATTTATCGTTTATATAAGTTTTGTTAATATGTACTTAAGTTCTATCGAGTTTTTTCTTTACTTTAGTGCGATTATTTTACCATAAGGGCAGCATGAGTTTCGGGTATCCAATTATAGGTTTTTTTGTACTACCGTTGATTTAGAAATTGAAAAAAAAATCTACTGATTATCTTTTAGTCGTTTTTAGGAATATTTTCCTTTACCTTTTAGATTTTTTTGGATTTTTGTTTGTTTTGACCAAAAATTGTATATCATTTTCGTTTTTAGGCAAAACTAATTTTAATTGCATACGCTTAATTAATCTCTGTTTTTAAATTAATATTCCTTATACAATCAAATGGCTAAAAATAATTCAGATTATATTCTTATTACGATTTTTCTACAAGTCGTCTTTTATTGGATTATTAAAATAATATATTTTGGTATTTATCCTTGGAATAAGTTGTTTTCTTGTTTGTCTACTTTGGCGGGTGAGCGTTGTACTGTAAAATTCTCAATTATACCTGAATTGGATTCAGGAGCCGCAACGAATCAAATCAGTCAGGTTTTATTTTTATTTCAAATTTATCATATACTTCAAAGCAACTATTAGAGGTCCTTGTATTAATAATGTCAATTCCAAAAAAAGAACAAGATACATGAAATTTAATTAAAAACCAAATAGTAACAATATCCTCAAATAAAAACGAACAAAACTAGTGGAATTGTAACAAATGATCAAGATTTATCATCTTACTACATTTCTAGTTTCATCGTTGAAAAAGAAATATGTTATGAAATCGTAAAAACAAATGCCACCTTTCTCAAAAAGCTTGCTTACATATGTTTAATGTTTAAGACAATTTTGTTATTTTTTCTTTGTAATACCAACAAGTTTTTTTTTTTAAATAATTTTTATTTCTTCAAAGATTAATATATGTCACACCTCGTCACCTAGCAGAATACCCTCTTTAAGATATTCATACTTCTATGTTATGTTTTGATTGTGTGATTGACTATTTGATCAATCAGCATAATTTAGAATAATTTAAACTAAAAAGTCTTTTATAATATGCAAAAGTCTTAAATCAATAATAAATATAAAATATGTTTAAAACTAAAAACTAACATAATTCACCAATGTTTACTACTCAATTGAAGACTAAATTAAGAGACACATCTTGGTCAATATCAGCATTCATGTGCAAGCAACATCCATCACGAGCACTAGTCACCGCACGTGTCACCAACTAGCGTACCTTTGCAGTTCAATCATCTATAGGATCCAATTCAGGGGAGGCAACTTTTCCCATGAGCTATAATGTCCAGTATGTAAGACACAATAGATATAGCTTTTCATGATATAATAAAGTATGAGAAAAGGGGCTAAGATAATATTATAGAACATAGTCAATAATATTAAATTTTCAATCATCAATCGCATCATCAATGCAATACAATATCATCCCATATCAATGCTTTATTTTTTTCACATACAATGTAATATCATACTCTGGTTTTCTTTTAAGCAATACTTTGAACCAATGCTCTAATTATTTTCTATGCAAGGTTATGGATCAATGCTCTTGTTTTTCTATGCAATGTTATAGATCAATGCTATGTTCAATGCAATATTGTAGCTCATGTAGATTATCTTGTTATCTTCTATTTATGTCATCAGTGACTTTTAGGGTGATGTTTGAAAGAGGCTTATGAGCTCTTTGGAGGTTCGCCAATAAGAAGGTCAATGATGATGCACAAACTATAACAGGGGCGCACAAGAAAAAAGATGTTCGAGAATCCCTCTCGTAAGGCAGGGAGAAGATCAGACAATAAGAACTAAAGAGAAGTTGTTCTATCACTCTCCAATTGTGATAACCCTAATTTAATTTTATAATAATTAATATTTTTAGTGTCATTATTATACTAGCAAATTTTTAGTATTTATCATCCCTACGATCAATCATATTTCGCCAAGTGACACCTACGAAAATGATAATACATAATTGTAAATAAATCATATAAATTATATTTATAATAATATATATTTAACTAGGAATACGTGATACTTATTTATAATAAATTAATCATATTAGATGTAAACTTTAACTGGACCACCACTTTAACCAATCATCAAATAAGTTGTCATTAGAAGGCAGCTTGCCACCTCTTATTTAGCCTATTTTTCTCAACTGTCTTTATTTTCCATAGAATTCTGTAAGAATTTTTGGAGCTGCCTTATCCTTTTATCTAAAGCCAACAAAAATTTTAGAAGTTAATATCATCCGTGGAGTAAAAGAAAAATCCACAAGTGACCATCACTTCAAGTAAAATGTTTTACCTTAGATTTATATCCTGATTCATGAAATGATTTGCAACATTTGGCCATCTAAAATTATGAAATTTTACATGAAAATCATCTTTAAGTCAGCTTTCCATAGACTCTAGAAACACCAAAAATTAAGTTGTATGTTAACAGTTATGATCCTATCTTTACCTACCACTGATGATGTTAAATTATGAAATAAAATATTAAAAGGGCAATCAGATTTTGATGCTTAAATTTATGAAAGACTTATGTAGGATCAAATGCAAGTGGAATCAACTCAAAAGAACACGTATAAATGAAGTTATGAATTTTCTACCTTCCATGACTTCGTCTCTCAGGTTGTATGTTAGAGATAGAAAATAGTTTGATTCCAAGAATTTAATAAAATGATATGTAAAGATTAGATTTCGAGATTTTTACACATGAAAGATTTGAAAGTCTAATTTATATTAAAATCTATAAATCATGATTTGATGCTATCTACAACGAGTTATAAATTTTTAATGACATATTACTCAATCTGACATGACCTAAAACCAATATATAGCATATGTTAGAATGTTAGTTTTTTCTGCAATCAAACCAGATGGAGATAAATTCTAAAATTTATATATGTTATTTATAAATGAGTTCAGATTGAGTTAAAATTAGTTTTATATTATTTGGGTATATATAACGGAAGTTATGAATTTATCTTCTACTAGTTGTCATTTATCAAGGTGCAAAAATTTACATATAATGATTGAATTAATCAAATTATTTGTTTATAATTAGGTAAAGTAATAGCAAGTATTTATGCATCATTTATATACCTTTGATTACTTTCTCATTACAACAAGAAGGGTTGACCTATAGCTTCAGGGTTGTGAAGAAGAATAAGATATGTAGGGTGGATGCATATAGTTTTATTTATATGATTTGTGTTATCTTAGCTTATGATTTGTTTGAATGATATTTCTAGGCATCATGATTTTTTCAAGATACTTATATAAATATGAAAGAAATGTTGGAATGAATATTTTGTAAATAACTTATTTTGCAAGATACTTATATAAATATGAAAGAAAGTACATGAAAAAGCATTGTTTGTTGTAACTAGTGAGATTATAGTTATGAAAATTATATGTTATATTTGACTGATTGAAATATGATATACATTATTCTATGAAAGTTATTTAGATGCAAAGAGAAGTACTTGGAAGAGTTGCAATGATGCAACTATATGATGTTACATGAACAAATTTACTATTATATATTATTTCTATTAATGCAATTATATGATATATGATATGATACGATATAATACAATATGATATGAGACATTATCCTTCGGAATAATATGATATCATCAAAGGACAATATGATAAGTCATATGATACGATGTGATATGATTGATACGACATGGTCATACATTTGCATATCATTCATACATGCATTGATATGCTAACATTATTGGGTTGATATGTCTGTTTTGCATGGATATATTTTTACTAACCCTGCCGGATTGATATGTCTATTTTGTAGGGATTATATTATATGATATCTTTCGGGATAATATGATACCCTAAGGGGAAATACGATAATTCGATAGTACATGATATCCTTCGGGATGATATGATACCCTAAGGGATAATATGATAAATCGGTAGTATATGATATCCCAAGGGGTATACTTCTAGCCAAATGGTTGATATGATATGGCATGCATACATGGTCCTTGCACAAGTCCATTTTCATAATCATGACATATATCACGATGCATTATTATATTACAGTTACTATATATTAGATAATATGTTTAACGTTATAAGATAAGTTTTATGATGGTTATACAACATGTTCTTATATTCTATTATATGATATTATGATATATGATGCGCCTCAATGTGCTATGTGGGGTGAATGAATCATATGATATGTTATGATATTATATTATTTATTTTAATTGTTATATAATTTCTTTTGAGTTATTATATAATATGTTTCAATGTTATGTAACCATTAAATGCTAACTATTATATAATAGAATGTCTATGAATTGTTAAGTTGAGAAGAACTTGTTTATATAATATGATTTTTTTTACTATTACAGATATGATTATGAGAATAATGAATTAGCTGATTATAATTATGTCATATGAGTTATAAGTATGTTTCACGTTAGAATTTTAGTATTCTATTATCATATGCTTTTTTTAATATTACAGACATGATTATGAGAATAATGAACTAGCTGATTATAATTATGTCATATGAGTTATAAGTATGCTTCACGTTAGGATTTTAGTATTCTATTATCATTATTTATATGCTTATTTTGGCCCTACATACGAGTCTTTGCTCATGAAAACTATGCATATATATACATATTTGTATGTATATAATATATATATATATATATGTATATATATATATATATATATGTATATATATATATATGCATATGTTTTTCTGTATTTTTGGATCCTACAAATTGATAAAGGGTGGTCAATGCTTGTGACATGGGTTGGCACATGGAACTGAGTCCTAAAGAGTTTACAATTATTTGGTACCATAATTTTTTATATTTATATATGTATAGAGAACAAAAATTAAATATTTTTTGATATGTTTTTAATCGTGGTGGAACGATAGATGTAGCGGCCGATCACTCGAGTTAACATTTTTTTTATTTTTCGCTTCCGCAATCTCGAGGGTCGAGGCGTTGCACCAACAATGTGATGATATAACTTTGGGTCTCAAACTATGCAATGCATGGTGACGTCATTATTTATTTAATGATGATGGTTGACCCTGATCTTTTTCACATATTAGCCATTATCATTCATGGAGATCCACATCAAGGATTTACAATAAATATTAGAAAAATAAGTCACATTGCCAAGTCAAGACGTACCGTGTTTGGTATGAACACAGGTCGTGTTCAACACTATTCTTTTCTTGACACTATGCAGAGTCGAGTTATCAATGCAGACTGTGCTTCATCTTGCATTAATAATAATAAAATTTATTCGACATAGAGCACATTTGAGGGTCACGTCCGATATTCGATGCAAACAATACTCTAACTATAGTTCAATTCTTTAATTAAAATAATTCAACACAAGTTTGCGCGTTAAGGCAACACGGATCGTGTTCAGCTCAACCTCGGGCCATGTTCAACACGCTATATAATTATTCGAATTTTTCTTCGATTGACGTGGTCCATGTTCGAGAAGGACACATGCTTTCATTTGGTTTGTTCTTCAAATTGTAATAGCCCTCGTCCTCGTTCTCTCGACTCTACGATGTCGATTATCTCCTTTGCATTCTCATAATGGGGTTTTATTATAAGAATCTAAGAGAGAGAAAGATAAAATCCTATACCTCTGCACCATAGAAGATAAGAGGAGAGAAGAGAAGGAGAGGGAGAGGACTCTCGGAGGAGCGGGAAGGAAAAGAAAATAATTACATATGAAATTACTTTTTTTATTCTAAGGGTTTATTTGTAGGGTTTTCTAAGATTTCATCTAAGTTTAAACTGAATTAAACTCTATTATTCAAATTCAACTTAAAAATAAAAAAAATCAATAAACTTTATCATTTAATTAATTTAGATTTTTAATAATACATTATCACAACATGTTTTGTGTTTGATCTAAATACGACCGGCATTGGGCCTACACACGAACCGGGTGTTACAGTTGTACCCGGCTTTTGGTTTTTTTATTTATTTTGTAAGCGATGTTAAACTACTGTTTGTAGACTAAATTATTATTAAGTGTTACTGGTACTGAATTTATGTTGTCTTTGTTTCGCAGTTTATAATGTCTAAAGGAAAAGAACCGCATATTGTTTTGTTCTGTTTGTTTGTGTAAAAAGATAACCACAGTTATTTCAGGGTTAGTTACATTTAAATTTAATCTTAAATTATATTTTTTTTGTTATACCCAAAACAAATTTTTGATTTGATACCCCTTTCATATATTTCTCCTTAATTTTCTCTTAAATTGTACACTCAGAATACACAAAATCCTATAAAAAAAATTATTTTTTAAATGAAATAAAATAATGAGAGTTGAATAAGTTCATAGAGAAAAAAAATTGCAAAACGGAAAAGGTTATGAATTACATATGTTTATTACCTTTTACAGGTCTTACAACATTTTGTAAGGCTCATAGAGTGATGAAAGTGAACATAAGCAAAAGGATCAAGCAAACTTCTCAATTCTCCACATCAATATTTTCTCTGCAATTCATCCTCAGAACATAAACAACAAACAGGCGTTCAAAGAAATGGGGGGAAAACACTCCATACACAGTAGAGACAAAGTCTTACTCAAGTAACCAAGCAACACTACAAGAGTTTCTGCTAGAAGGATAGCATGCAAGTCGACAGGTGTATGTAATAAACAAGTTTAGATAAATTAGTTAACATTACCTACTTGGTACTCATCACAAGATTATTGGACAACTTAAATTTCCCCAAGCACATTATAAGAAAACAAAGGTAATAAACTAGAAGAGAAGCAAATTCTTCTATTGGTTAAGAGTTGGTTTATTTCCATGATGAAGTCTGAAAAAGACATTTGTTATTGCATTTTGCTTCTTGTGAGAGGCTTAGTTACATGACTGATCAATAAGCAGACATCTTTTATAAATCACAGGCCATTTACTATATATAATATTTTGAAGGCTCCAACCTATGATATGAAATCCATCAACTTGGAAGCAAAAGTCTAAAATATACATACAATCTCATACACTCATGTAAAACCAGGAAGCATCTTGCTCAGATTAAGATACATGCACACAGTCCAATCCTAGTGGATCTATTATCTATACAAAAATTAAATATGAATGTAACGTGTAATAAAAGATGATGCAGTTGAAGACAAGTATAGCCTACATATTATAACAATTCATATTTATCACCATATAAAACTACCAAGGAAAATGTACTAACAAAAGTATTTGACATTGACTAAGGCCACTATCTTTTTACTCGGCCACATCAATTATTGACCTAATGCAACAAATGACATGACATGCAGAACTTCTGCTCATATAAAACTCAACTTTTTAGTTCAAGAATATGACATGTTAAGTCATTTGCCCCACAGTAAATTTCACATCAAGTACATGGTATTGGAAAATACATCTTTCCCTGATATATACTTCTACAAGAAGCTCTGCTCTATAATTTTCATAAGAATAGAAAGCAACCCAAATCATTTAGATTACTAAACAATATTATGCAATTGATCTTCAAGCACTGCAATGATCATGGCAGATCATATATCACAAGTTAATGTGACCACAAGAGTAAAATTACAAATCATTAACATCAGCCTTTAATGGTTTATAGAATCATACACTCATCCCCTTTCCCTAATCTAAATCCACAGATAGAAGCCCATGTCCTCAAGTAGAAAATACATTTTTGTAAATCATACACTCATCCCATTTCCCTAATCTAAATCCATAGATAAGCCCATGGAAGCTTCAAATCAAGTATATGGTATGGGAAAATACATCTTCCCCTGACATATACTTCTATAAAATGCTCTGCTCTATAATTTTCATAAGAAAAGAAAGCAACCCAAATCATTTAGATTACTAAAACAACATTATGCAATTTATCTTCAAGCAGTGTGATGATCATGGAAGATCATATAACATAAGTTGACGTGATCACAAGAGTAAAATCACAAATTTGTTAACATCAGCCTTCTAATCGTTTACAGAATCATACACTCATCCCATTTTCCCTATTCTAAACCCATAGATAGAAGCCCATGTCCACAACTACAAAGCCCTTAAGTTTTAACAAAACGGAGCAACACAAAAAAATTATGATAAGGCAAATAAATGAAACTGCTGCATCATATAACTCGATTGGTCAATCAAGCAACATACAGATCCAACACAAAAAAGATTCAATTTTTTTGAAGGAAAACTTGACTAAGTAACCATAACTACGGTATTCAAAACAAAGGTTACATCTGATAAAAATAGCATACTGGGTCAATGCTAACACATGAACCGAGTGCATCACCAGTTGTCACGGCAAGCCGCCCCGCACCTACTTCTCGGAGGAGTTGGGGCCCCTCTTCTTGCCGAAGCCGACGACGGCTGTGACGAAGCGACGGTTGTACTGCATGCGCTTGTGCGCCCTGCCCCTCGGCTTCTTCTTCTTGTCCTGCTTTGCCACCTTCGGCGTTTGGCCTCGCACCTTCCCCGCACGCGCCAATGAACCGTGTACCTTACCTGCGACAAACCAAATCAAATCGGAGCGTAAGACCTAGATGCGGAATATGGAGATGGAGGAAGAGGAGGAGCAGGAGGAGAGCTCGAGATTGCTCACCCATGGCGACGACAACAAATTACTGGCGAGGACTCCTAGCAACGATGGGCGGCGGGCGAGAAGACGAGGGCTTCGGTATCTAGAGGTCGATCTGAGCGGGGGAGAAACCCTAGCGGCTGCAATCCCTTCTCTACTTATAGGCGCAGATGCAAATACATTAATTTTATCTTCTCATAAAATTGCATTAAATAAATTTTATTGGGAATAGGAATTATATCTCAGTATGAAATAGATTTCCAAACTCGAATTAAATAAAAAAAAATATGGTTTAGATAAATACTGCTCAGATTTATTCATTTCTTTATCTTTTTAATTATTATTATTTCGAAAATTTATTTTATTTAATTGAAAATAAAAAATAGTTGTGCAACACAATAACATTATTGAAAATAGGACAGTTTAATTTTATCTTTCTTAAAAAATTGAATAGATTTTAACTAGGATGAGGATTCCAGCTGTTAAATTAAAAAAGATAAAATTAAAGAAAAATATATAACTACATTTGAAACTAAAAAGGAGAGCTTATTTAAACTCTTACATTGTCCCGAATCCCCCCTCACACACACACACACAAAATTTCTATTATAAATAAAGATATAATAGTTTTTATTGTAAAGATATGTTCAATTTTATATATATTTGAAAAAAAGTTTTTTTAAATATACTAGCATTAGAAGTCCTGCAAAATCTAAGTCATAATCCATAAAATAAAAAAAACATACATAAGGTTAAAATTCTCTTAATAAACATATAAGAAAATTTAAAATTAAATAAAAATTTAAGTCTAGTATATTTTAAAATTTGTGCTTTAATATCATAACTTGTACTCGGTATAAAGCCTAGGCTCTCATTGTGATAACAACTAATGTCACTTCTATTCATTTTTTAGTTCAAGAATAGATAACTTGGGATCCTTCGATTGATGCAATCACAATCCGTTGCACACGAGATCCTTTAATTTGATGCAATCACAATATGTTGCATTTGAATTCTTTGTTTGATGTAATCAATCTATTGCAGCGGAATATATCTTAACACACCCTCGCAAGGTAGTCACAACGAACATGGAGACAAAAGCTTGGAGCACAAAAGATTGAACTCAGAGCCAGACAAGGGCTTCGTCATGATGTCAACAAGTTGATACTTGGAAGAGATAAAGCAAACTTGCAAGAGTTTTTTGGCAACTCGATCTCGTACAAAATGAAAATTGACTTCAATATGTTTAGCGTGTGCATGAAAATTTGGTTTTGAGGTGAGATTTGTTGCACCTATCTTGTCGCAACATAAAACTGAAGGAGAAGTGGAGAAGAAACCAAGTTCAAAGAGAAGTGATTGCCCGCGGGCAAGAGGCAAGCACAAGCCGAACTTCCTTGGCCAACAGTCTTTGGGACAGCTTGCTGGATGATATGGAGATGGAGAAATGAGTTCATTTTTAATCCCAGAAGTGCATGGCCTCCTGACCCTGTTGGCGCGATAATAAATTCTGCAACCAGCTTCATCAGGATCAAGAAATGGACCTCAGCACCACAAGGCTACAATAGAGACCCCTCTAATGATGGATGGAAGCGACCGCCGGAAAACTGGGTTAAGTGCAATGTCGACGGATCCTATGGAACTGCTGCTGGAATAGGAGCCATAATCAGGGATCACAATGGCAATTGGCTAACCGGGCTCACAGGAAAGATTACGGCGGGAAGCCCTTTCGAAGCAGAACTAAANGATCCTATGGAACTGCTGCTGGAATAGGAGCCATAATCAGGGATCACAATGGCAATTGGCTAACCGGGCTCACAGGAAAGATTACGGCGGGAAGCCCTTTCGAAGCAGAACTAAAGAGTATCATAGCCGGATTGGATCTAGCTTGGCGGAAACAATACAAGCAGCTAATCACTGAAACAGACTCAGAAAGCGCAGTTAACATCATTGCAGGTAATGCACCAATCAGCCCACACTTGGATCATCTACTGGCAGATATTCGCAAAAGAATTAACCTCCCATGGTCGGTATCTGTATTACACACACGAAGAGAACACAATTCTTGCGCATATTGGTTATCAAAGGCGGTGACACACGCTGACCTAAGACCACGAGAGCTACGTTTTCCGCCGATATCTTTAGGCCCCTTCTTGTTCGGGGACGCCATTGGGACTAATGTACCCAACTTTTTATTTTAATTTTTCCTCTTTGTAATAGGCTTCGGCCTCATTTCCATAATCGAAAAAAGAGAAGTGATTGCAACCATATTGTTTTAGCAGATGATAAGCAAGAGCGCCATATGAATTTAGTAATGAGCGAGAGACAATCCGTTATTTTCGTTGATGTGATCTAATTATACTAGTAAACGCACTAGTCGTTCAAGTAATAAAGTGATTAAGAGTAAGGATGTCGAACTCACGAGGACTAATGTAACTTAACATATTTAATTTCAAGAGTTGGTAGAGAAAAGATTCAAGTAACAAAAAAAAAGAAAAGAAAAAAGAAAATTAACCAAATGAATCAGGATAAGATCATATCAAGCAAAGTTGGAAAGACTAGAAATTCTACTTCCACTAAGTCAGATTAGATCAGATGGAAACACGGACTGAATCTATTGGTGGACTAAGAAATTTCTAAGGTGTGATCTCCTAAATAGGTGCAATCATCTATCTTAAATTCAGATTAACTAGGACGATCAAGTGAATCCACCCTAAATCAATCCAAGTTTAAAATGCATGAACGATGCAAATCTTAAATTGTTGATCGCTTAATCAAGTCCAATCATGCCACTTAATCTAGAATCTCAAACGAGTAATCCAGATTATGACATGAATTATTTTGACTTAAATTCAAGGATCAATTTCTTATGCATTTAGAAAGAATAAAATTGATTACACTAAACATTCAATAATCAAATTTAATTATATCACTCAGAGAAAAAGTATTAAGGATAATAATCATGTTCCAAAAGAAACAATTCACTAAAAATTCAATCTAAAATAGGATTCACAAACTTCCTAATACATATGATTAAACAGGAAAAAATACAGTTCATCCTAATAGAAGAAAAAAGAATAAAAATCTAAATATAAATATCATCACCATAGCCTTCTCCCGAATGCACTACACTTTTGTCATTCTTCTTTATCTCAGCAATTTTTTTTCCACATTTGGCTTTGACTTCATAAAAATATGGCTTGAAGAACATCCAACATCTAACATCCTCCAAATGAGACTTTGAGGTTTATTTGAAGGTTTTCAATTGATTTCATCATATATTAGGAGTCTTGACTTGGAGAACTTTAATTTTCATCTTATTAGGATTAATCCCAAGTTAAAATCTTCGAAAGATAAGATTAAATCGCTTCGAAAACTAAAATTCTATTTAATCCCAAAACTTATCGTGACAAGATTGTCACGATTGTGACTGTAGCATGAAAAGTGATTTTTCACACTATCATGGCCCGTGAAAAGGGTTTCATGGTCGTGACCGAGGCGAAGAATTCACTTTTAGATTGTCACGGACCGTGAAACAACTTTCACGACTATGAAACAGGTCTTCACGGACCGTGATATCAATTTCACGGACGTAGTCATATGTTTGTGGAATTTAGCTTATTCAAATTGAGATTCTACTCTCGTTTTAACTTCAAATTGAGTGTCATTTTTCTATTTTCTTCGTCTCTTTGTTCTCTTTCCTTTTACACAACAACAATCAACAAATTGGATTTCTAAATAAAAATGAATAAATACAAATAACCTAATAAAATGATGCCTTCTATGCCAAATTTTATGAAAAATGAACTAAATATGCTATAAAAAATATGTTGAAATATACACGCATCAAACTCCCTCAAGCTTAAAATCATGCTTGTCTTCAAGCAAGCCTCAAGATAGACTCAATAAAATTTCATCATAATCATCATTTATATATCAATACTTTCCATCTACTACTCTCTTACATGTGCATCATAAGAGCCTATCACCTTCATCTTAGTCAAGCTACATAAAATTTCTGAATTTTAAACATATTTAAACAATCCAAGTCTCAGCCTTATGTAAAACATAAAATACAGTCCATCTACTAAGAGAATTAATGTTGAATATACAAGTATCAAGTTGGCTTACACTTTTTCATATTAATAATTTTTCATGCTATGCAAGTATCAAGTCTTCAAATAGGGTTTACAAGGAAGTCCATGTAACAAACTTTCAACCAATGGATGTCAAATCAGTTGGCCTTAGATCATCAAAATTTAAGAGTCTCCTACGGATGTACTTGCTCAAACATTCCAAAATTCTGAGTGAAGATTCGAACTGAGGTAGTCAAGTTGATACTTAGGTAATTCTTTATATTGCATATGGTGGTCCGCGTAACAAGCTTTCTACTAGTGACTCCTAGGCCAGATGACCTTAGGACAACGATGTTAAGGCAACTTTCGAGCTTACTTGCCCGAACTCATAAAGTTCCAAAAATACATAAAGCACCAAATTGCTTCTCTCAATTTTTAAGATATTCAATTTTTTGAATTTTGGCGCACTTACAATTATATATTTCAAACTTTTTCAACTAATATTTTTATTTTTTCAATAATCCGCAAGATACTTATATATTCAATAGAAATATTATTACAATCAAGGCTAAAATAAAAATAAAAGTAAGTTGAGCAAGACTATCGTCTAAGAATTCATAATTCTAAGTAACATGCCTCAAATTCCACTATTCAAGTCTCAAGTAATAAACAACAAATATGGTAGCAATTGAATTTCATAGATCTATAAGATGTCCTTGAGTTTGACATGAGAAACAATTAGATGTCAACAAGGGTTAAATGGTATTTTTTGGATTTCAATTTATTATGTTTTTTGGATTTTTCATAAAAATGCAATTCAAAGGAAAACATGTATACAAGAACTAAACATGCAGTGCAAATATATAAGACAAATAAAACAGTCATGATGCATCTAATGCAAATTCTCTCATGCTTGAACCAAACACTATCCTCAGTGTTAGACAAATCCAAAGAGTATGAAAAAAATTAATAAAAAGAAAAGGAAGAAAAGGAATCTCACTTAAGTTTGTAATTACATGACTGAGTTGCATCCAACATACTGATGGCTAGAAGTTCTTGAAACAATTTTTTTCTTAAGATCTTCAACGATGTTCTCATGGTATGGACTCACATGGTGTTATGCTCATCATCCTTCCATATGTTTTAGGAATTTTGTGGGACTCCTTTCTTCACTTAGGACCTCCCAACAAGCATCATTATTTGACGTCGTACACTCTCCAATTTTTGTCTCAATTTTGAGAATAAGGGGAGTTGCACCTCAAATGCGAGTGATGATGCATCCAATCGTCTCCAACTTCGGGTAACCTTCTTTAGTGATTTTTGTTTTTCCCTTATTTTGACTTTTGGAATTCTTCTCTAGCTGATTTGGAGTTGGGCTATTTGGTCATCATTGTTTGGATGAAGTTGATGCATCTAATCTTAATGGTGGTGTGGCTCATGGTGATGATGTTTATGGTGCAGTTCTCTCCTCTTGTGGTGGATGATTAGAAGATGATGCTCTAGTAATTGTTGGAGTTTTCCAAAGATGAGCTCCTCTTTTGGACTTTTCCATCTTCTATAACATATGCACTTATCTCGTTTACCCTGCATTGAGTAATCCATGTCTTCTAATGATAACATATTCTTGTTATCCACCTTCTTTGGTAAAATCTTTGTTGGTGGCATGGACATATGATAGTTGATGGTCCCTTAGCAACTTTTTTGAGATTCAACAATTTGAGAAATCAATTATGCAACTTATTTCTCTAATGCTTGAAACGTTGCTTCAATGTGTTCAATTTTTTGTTGAAGCTTTGATGATCAAATAAGAGAGGATTCATCTTTCACTTTGAGTTGATTCTTCAATTGAGTCAAGTGTGCCTCCAGGTTGTGGATAAGTTGGTCTTTTGAGTAAAATTCCTATCAACTATCAATAATAACTTTGTCTTTTACTCAATTAACGATGTGATGACACCATCTATATCTAAATTATGTCATTTAATCTCTAAAATATGATTATCCATACTTTAGATGTACTTTTCTTGCATGAAGACTTTCTTCATTAGCATGTCTGCCATATGTGTCATCATGGCAAGCCGATCCCTTGAAATGTCTTCTTCTTGAGATTGACAGGATGGCTTGCTAGTGTTTTGTCCCTGCAAATTGATTCCAACTTGAATAATATTTGGTGTGTCTCCTTGAATATTTGATGATGATCTAAATTGCTCAAGTTCAATTTCTTCAGTGACTTCATCTTGTTTTAAAATTTTGTTATTGGCATCAATTTGTGATTTTGATTTTCCTTGCTTATTAGCCATTGAGGGTGCTCAATTACCGAGTTGTGTATAAAAATATATCCTGAAAATCTAACACAACACTAAAAAAATGTGAATGTATATGCAATAATGATTCTCATGTGATAGAATACAAACAAAGAAAAAAAAATCAAATTACTAATAAAAACATATAAGTAAGTTTAATAATAGGTCCTTGGCAACGTCGTCAAAAGCTTGATACGATCAAATTACATTAGTAAGCGCACTAGTCGTTCAAGTAATAAAGTGACAAGAGTAAGGATGTCAAACTCATGAGGACTAATTTAAGTTAACCTATCTAATTACAAGAGTTGGCAAAGAAAAGATTCAAGTAACAAGAAAAGAAAACAAAAGATAAAATAAAATTAATTATATGAAACAAGGTAAGATCAGATCAGGTAAGGTAAGGTTAGAAAGATTAGGAATTTTGTTTCCACTAAGTCAGATTGAATCAAATTGAAACACAGATTGAATTTAATGATTAAGTAAGAATTGTCTAAAGTATGATCCCCTAAACAAGTGCAATCACCTATCTTAAATTAAGATTAACCGATACTTTTGGATCCACCCTAAATCAATTTAAGTCTAAAACACATGAACGATGCAAATCTTAAACAAATTGATCTCGTAATCAAGTCCAATTAGTAGGCCATACTATCTAGAATTTCAAATGAGTAATCCAGATTATGACACGAATTATTTTGACTTAAATTCAAGGTTCAATTTCTCATGCATTTAGAAAGAACAAAATTGATTACACTAAATAATCAATAATCAAATTGAATAATCATCACATAGAGAAGAAAATGTCAAGGATAACAAGCATGTTTCAAAAGAAATAATTCACTAAAAAATTAATCTAAAATATAGTTCACAAACTTCTTAATATAATGATTAAAGAGGGGAAAAATATAGTTCATCCCAATAAAATAAAAATGAATAAAAATCAAACTCTAAGTTTCAGCAGCAACCCTCCCTGGAATGCACGCACTTATGTCCTTCTTGATCTCGACAAATTTCTTCAGTATTTGGCTCTTGCTTCAAAAAAATATGATTTGAAGAACATCCAACATCTACCATCCTACAAATGAACCTTTGGGGTCTTATTTATAGGTTTTTCAATTGATTTCAATAGATATAAGAAGTCACGGCTTGAAGAACTTTAATTTTCATCTGATTAGGTTGAATCCCAGGTTAAAATCTCTTAAAGATACGATTAAACCACTTCAAAAACTAAAATTCTATTTGATTCTAAATTTCATAGTCGTGACAGAATTGTCATGATTGTGACTGCATCATGAAAAGAGATTTTCCACACTATCATGGTCCGTGAAAAAGGTTTCACGGACGTGACTGCATCTAAAAATTAATTTGAAGTCTGTCACGACCCTTCAAATGGGTTTTCACGGCCGTGACCGAGGCGAAGAATTCATTTTTAGACTGTCACGGGTCGTGAAACAGGTTGCCACAGGCTGCGATATCAGTTTCACGGCCGTGACCATATGTCTGGTAGAATTCAGCCCATTCAAATCATGATTTTGGCTCATTTTAACTCTGAATTGAGTATTGTTTTTTTATCTCCTCGTCTTTTAGTTCTCTTGCTTTCTACAAAATAAAAATCAACAAATTGGATAGTTTTCAAATAAACATAAAATAATTCAAATGACCTAATAATACAATGCATGTTATGCCACATTTAACGAAAAATAAACTAAATATGCTATGAAAAAGATGTTAAAATATGCATGCATCATTCGTGCAGACCAAGACACTAGATCTGAGTAAAGAAAAATACCATAACCACAAACTAACTCGCGATCATCAAGCGAGCGAGCCCAATTGGCATCTAAGACGACATAAAGCACAAAGGAAGATTGCCGAGAGATATGAAGGCTCAACGAAATTGTGTGCTTTAAGTAATGAAGAATGAGCTTAACGGTAGTCCAGTGAGCATTGGATGACCAATGCATGAACTAACAAATCACATTCACAAGCATAGGCAAGATCTGGCCTCGTGAGAGTGATGTACTAAAGTGATCCAACAATATGTCGATATAAGTGAGGATATGAAAATCATCATTGGGGGCAACAACTAACTTTATTGATGGAGCAAGTGGCGAACTTATTGGTTTAGTATCAACCATCCGAGCTCGAATAAGTAAATTAACAATATAACATTGCTGAGATAGAAGAATGTTCGGATACACTTCAATTTCAAGGAAAAAATGAAGATCACCAAGATCATTAAGAGCAAACTGAGTAGATAGATCTTGCACCAATCTATCCAGGATAGATGAGATAGACATTGTGATAATGATAACATCAACATAGATGAGAGCAAACAACTGAATTTATGCATTCAAAAAAATAAATAACGATGCATTGGTCTTGGAAGCAATAAAATCAAATTGCTTCAGTATAGTTGAAAGCTTAGAGAACCAAGCACGAGGTGCTTGCTTGAGGCCATATAGACTCTTACACAAAAGACACACATGTTGTGGATGATTGTCAGCCTAAAATCTTGGAGATTGAGCCATACAAATACTTTTTTGAAGATTGCCATAAAGAAATGCATTACTTAAATCAAGTTGATGCATCAATCAATTGTTGGAGATAGCAATAGATAGAAATATATGTATGGTGATGTGTTCAACAACTAGATTGAAAGTGTCGAAGGACCCATGTTCCACTCGAGAGAAGGGCATAACCTCAGAGGAGATTGTCATGCACCACTCAGGATACTTATTAGCCTCGATGAAGCAAGAGGGAACCGCAAAGGTAGTGGTTTCATATGTAAGGGCTATTGGGAGGGGATGCTTAGTAAAGAGGTGGTATTTGGTTGACTTGAGGCCTGCTAAATGACAATAATCAATAAATTTCGAGGACGTAACTGCATAGAAGTATTTAAGGGTGGGAGTGTTTGGTCTGCTGAAATGTCTGTGGAAAGTGTTGGAGGAAGAGAAGCAATGGATGAGAAGTCACTTGAGGGACATGAATGTGTAGGTGGGGCCTACCTCAGGATAGTAGATGTTGTGGGATTAGCAAGCCATGTGTATGAAGAGGTGAGTGTGAAGGGTATGATAAGTGGATAGGATGGTGTTTGAAAGGAAAGTTAGACTTGTGAAAGCGTACTTCGTGTGCAACATAAATTCATCCAAAGGCAATGTCGAGACAATGATATCCAATATGATTTTCTAGACAGCCAAGGAATACACACCAACAAGAACATGAAGATAACTTATGACGTCGATTAGGGTCGTATTAGTGGGCATCCAGTGCACCTAAAGACTTTAAGGAATTCATAGTTAGGGTATTTGTGAAAAAGAAGATAGTAAAGTGAGAGAAAGGAAATCGTGGGAAAGACGATTGAGTAAGAAGGAAGCAGTCGAAATTGCATAATGTCAAAAATGGGTCGGAACTGAAGCATGGCTAAGCAGCGTGAGTCTAGTATCAACTAGATGCCGAATTTTTTGTTCAGCTGCACCATTTTGCTCATGTGTGTGAGGGCAAGAAAGACAATGTATAACTCCAAGTCAGCGCAATATATGTATAAAGCGAGCGAATTCACCGTCACAGTTTAACTGAAATGCTTTAACATTGTTCGCCATACGCTTTAAAAGAAATAAAAGTAGTCTGGACATCAGATTTATTTTTCAAGGGGAAAAGACAGATATATCTGGAAAAATCATTTAAGAAGAAAATAAATTGTGATGGTTGGGTGTCGCGATAACATGTCTAATAAAGCTGATGTCAAGAAGCTTTACCCACATGACATGCTTCACAAGTAGGTGGACAATGTCGATTTAGAGGAAGGAAGTTGCTGATCAAAGACAATCTGATGGCAAAGTCAAAATGATGGGTGGTCAAAACATTAATGCTGACAAGCAAGTGTGACAACATTTGTGGAGGACGATGGTTGGAGGTCAAACGACAACATGACAGTCCTTCACGGGCGTGATCCTAGAGGAGCGGGAGTTGGGTTCGGAGATCCTTGATAAAAAAGAAGATGGAAAAAAAATTTGAAGGAACAAGAATTGCCAACAATAAGACTTTGAACTTATAATAAAGATTTATATAGTATGAAACATGTAAAACATTTTTAAATGCAGAGAAGCAAATTTATGAGACATAATGTAAGGAACCAATATGAGAGATTGGAACACGCTCACCATTCCCCAGTTGAACTTGATCTAACCATTGTATGACATAACATTTTGGATGGCTTGCAAATCTGGAGTCATGTGATAAGTAGCATTAGAATTTGAGAACCAATATGGGAACAAAGCGGGGATAGGGAGAAGTCCTATAGAGGAGATACGTAAGGAAAGAGCATAGGCATGTGGGGTAGCGACTAGTTGTGGTGATGATGCAGGAGGGTGATGAAATCAACATTTTTACGGGCTATGTCCGAAGAAGCCACACAGACATGACCGTGACCACAGGGTTTTTTTATTGTCCTTGACTTGCAGCAGATCAACCATTTGATTAACGCAAGTTTGTTGTTGGAGAGAATACCATATATTGAAAGGCATGAAGATGATGCAACCTTATTTCATGACTTAGCAAAAGGCTATGAAGCTCAACATATTCTACTAGTTCAAATCAAATCGTCAAGGGGAACAATGATGTGGAAATCACCTCCGAGATTGTTGAAGATGATCACATTGAAACTAGGTGCTAGATGTCCTGCAACAACAATTTCATTCTCTAGGAACTTGGCCCGTTGGAGGAAGACTAAGACAGAGGTGTCTCCTTTCTTCAGGCTCTAGAGTTGCATCGTTAGTTGTAGGATGCAAGTATGATTGGATGATCCAAGTGTATGATGAAGAGAAAGCGAGGTTACGCACGAAGAAGAGAGACCCATGATAAGAGGAAGAACATCTTCGGAAAGAGATGCAATGATCCAATTTATAAGTTGTTGGTCTTTTTGGAGCCAAACAATTTGATCTAGGTTGGGAGTTGGCGGCTTGTTGTAATTGCTTATTGATAAGGACTCAAACAGACAAGGAAGAGTGCCATAATTTGAAACTGCGAAGAACAAGAATGAACTGCATCTTCCGAAGAAGGTAGTTTGTGGTAGTTAGTTTTAATGACAAGAAGTGATGAACTTGGCCAAATGAAGAAGGAAGCAGAGGTGGAATGCCAACATTGGTGGTCATAGTATTTTAGAAAAGGAAGTAATAAAGGAGGAAGCACTCATGATGTTGGAAGAAAAATGGCCACAAAGATCATTGGTATTTTGATACCATGTGATAACAATTAATGTCACTTTTATTCATTGATGTTGAGTAGAAGAATAGATACATATTTATACACATGAGTAGAATCTAAGCAGTTACATAAGATAGTATCAAATCATGTGAAGATAACATGGGATCCTTCGGTTGATGCAATAACAATCGATCATGCATGAGATCCTTTAGCTTGATGCGATCACAATCTGTTGTGCATGGGATCCTTTGGTTTGATGTAATCAATTTGTTGCACTAGAATATATCTTAACACCGATACCATAAGTTGTAATGTTCTGTCCTCGTCATTGAGATGCCATAAGGGGGCGTTGTCATCATTTTACAAATTCAAATTCAAACTCTATGAAACAAATAGTCATAATAAAACTAACTCTTTAAATTACCAAAAAAATTGCTATGATCTTTGCTAAAATCTATTTATTGTGTCATATACATATAAGAAATAGGATCAAGCCCGAATCATATACCATCATCAAAAATAAAATGTATCAAATATAACGGGCCAGATGTCCGAATGGAAGTTCACGATACTCCAACATAATACTAATAAAAAATAGACGTGAAGGGTTCATAGAAACATAAGTTAAGTCTATGTTGTGACAAGAAATAGGAAGAATATGACACATCCTCTTTGATTTCTCTCTCTCTCTCTCACACACACACACACACAATCCTTAACATTTTCCTTTTTATCACCCATGAATACGCAATAAGTGAATGATCACTCCTCGAGAAGCATCACCTCCTCACCTATAAAACATAAAATCAACAAAATATAGGGGGTGAACATGACGAGCTCAATGAGGATAAAGATTTCACAAAATATGAAAACTGAAAAACAAATTCAAATGAAAAATCAATCCCGAAAATTCATCATCAAATGCCAAACATATGCTCATAACATGCATGGCTTATTTTATAAGAAATACTTGCAAACCATGTACAAAGTTTAAACATGCTATGCATGATCCAATGTCTAAATGTAATGATATCACCTCACCTACTACGAGTGAGGTCCAACAGGTCGGCCGTTCGACGCTTGCAATACCCCAACTTGTTCTCCACAAGAGGTCCAACAACCTGCACAGTCGTCGCTCGTGCCCACAAAGGACTCTCTCATCACCATAATCCAACATACAAACATCATATCATCCTCTGTGAGAGTTCCAATAGCTTGAACAACCATCGGTCATGTTCGCAAAGGACTCTCTAGTCATTATAATTTAACACAAGTACGTACCCTCGCCCATCACGAGTCATCTCCTCCAACATGACGTGCATGCTCTAATGCAAATGCATGATGATAACATAGTACCAACAAGATATTATAAAGTTCATAATTAAAATATTATGACATAATATTTTAAAAAGTATTTTAAAAATTAGTTTATATACCATCGATATTGTATAGATTCTAAAGGTAATATTATAATAAGATAAACAAAAAAGGAAGGTGTAATGAACTTATGTAGTAAGTGTCGTTACTTAAGACCTACTCTCCTTTTTTATATACTATAATTATTATTATTATTAACATAAAAATATTGTTAGTTAATTTTAAGATTTGAATATTAAGATTTATTACACATTCCATAAAAATATATCGTTAGTTTTAAGGTTTTCAATATGAGTATTTTGTTCAAATGCTTAGACCCTCCTTATATATATAAATACACATACACACATACACTATATATATATATAATATATATATATATGAAAAATATTAGTGTGCATACACAATTAGGTGCATTCACTGCAATCATACTCAAATAAAAATATGTGGGTCATGTATATATATATATATATATGAAAAATATTAGTGTGCATACACAATTAGGTGCATTCAGTGCAATCATACTCAAATAAAAACATGTGGGACCCACATGCCCGAGTGTGATACCACCTAATTGTGTATGCATGCTAATATGACTATATATATATATATATATAGCACTTCTATATCCTCCTAACCCTTCTCAATGGCATCCTTTGTAATTTCATCAACTTTTATGGGCAAATTAGTTATGTGAGTATTAGGATAATGAGTTAGGAGGATTTAGATTTTTCCATATATAGTATGTTATTAACATAAAAGATAAAAAAGATATTGTAAGTTAATTCTGAGATTTCAAATATTAATATTTATCACACATGAAGATTTTGAATGCTAATATTATGAATATTTGTCCAAATGCTTTGACCTCTCCTTATATCTTCTTTCTAATATTATAAAATTTGTATTTTCTTTCTAACATATTTAAAATAATTTGAAACTTTTTTCTTTGAAGATTATCTTCTTTATATATCAGGACAATGGTTAAACTTTATGATTCTAAATTGAAGTGTTAATAATAAAAAAATACTTCTTTATGGTTTATCATTACAATAATTTCTCTAATCCATATAAATTTTGCCTCCTGAATAGTTATTGTATATTTAAATAATTTTAGTGTTTTCTGCTTTGCTTGCTCTCTTTCATTTAAAGTGAAAATGATGCAAATTACACACTGCAATTTATTAATTTTAAAAAGATTTTTATTTAGTACTTCATTTGAATTACTACCATCTTCCTTTTCATAAAATGACAAAGAGGTGATGGGTATGCTCCATTGCTTATCTATTTATAAGTATACATATGGAATACTTAAATTAATAAAAAAATATTCTTCACTAACTACTTTTTGAAAATGTTATAATTATCATTTTTAAAATGACTAAATTTTACGTTTTTAAATTGAAATTCTTTGTTAAAATTTGTTATTATATTACATGGCTTCAGGGAGAGATTGTCACCTGACTATTTCACTTCTCCTTATATACTACTTATTATTATTATTATTATTATTATTATTATTATTATTATTATTATTATTATTAT
>LTAE01005153.1:4328-27287 GCA_001647135.1 Pontederia paniculata | reverse complement strand
CTCTCTCTCTCTCTCTCTCTCTCTCTCCCCCTCCCTCTCTCCTCCCCCTTCCTCCCTCCGTCCCAGAAGCCACCTGCTCTCTCCCTCTCTCTCTCCCTCCCTCCCTTCCTCCCGGACGCCGCCTGCTCTCTCTCTCCCTCCTCGACGGCGCCTGCTCTCTCTTTCTCTCCCTCCCTCTCTCCCTCTCCCCCCTCTCTCTCTCTCCCGTCCTCCCTCCCTCTCGGGCTCACTGACTGAACTCTCCTCCCTCCCTCCTTCAATGCATTCACTGACTGAAACAATGCATCTCGCTGCAAGACCTTGCCTCACTACAAACTGCTATGCCTCTATGTTTTATGTTGCTTTCTTCTGGTACAAAACAGAGGACCCACGTTTTATATTTCTTTTCATAAATTTGTTATAAGTTTGGTTTTGCTCATCTTTTTCGACTTGCAATGGTTCTTTTTATTGCAATATCTGCACCAACATTGCATTCTTTACCGACGTACGAATGACAATAAAAAAATAAAAGTTTATCCAGAAACAAATCCAAAATTAAAATAAAAATGTGTTTGAATCTTGTACAATTTTTGCAAATATTTTTACATGTAATTTGATCTTACGACGCCGTCTTTTTCAAGAAGGTGTTCATACATTTCACTATTGAAAACACATACTAGATAAAACAATTAAAAAGAAAATGGAAACATTTAAAAGAAAGAAAATAACAATGCAATTATGAGACATTTGCTAGAGATAGAATTTGGCTCCGGCTCTGGCTTCGGGATTCAGACTATGCAAAAGCTGCGACAAGGAGACTTGAGGGAGAGAGGAGGAGATCAATGAAAGGGATAGAGACAGGGTAAGTTGTGCGGCCTCTTGTGGACAAGATCTGCCCACGCTGACGTCCAAGCAGTGATCGACAGTGACAAAGTTCGAGCAGTAGAAGAAGGCGATGACTCACGGAGGCAGCAGCCAGATTGTGTGCACAATGAGGAGAGAGGATTAGAAAAAATTGAGTTTTATTTTATTTATGTTTGATCTCGCTCGTTGAAATTTAATGAACGAGTGAGATGATGCCCGCATAGATTTAGAGAACTGATTTGATGGAGGCAGTCAAAATTTAATCCGACGGTTGTTTAATATGCTAAGGAGCCTACTGAGAGGAAGCGCTCAGGAGGCTCCCTTTCCCCATTATATTATGTCTCTATGTGGAACATTTGACCTGTAATAAGGGCATCAATTGAATGTTATTTGAAATATGTACTTTGGAGTTGTATTTTGGACGATTATATTAATATATGAGTTTCTTGTTATTATAATTATTTCTCTTTTTCATTTTTAAAAGATTAACGAATGTATCATGCATTATTTTATTGATATCGTGTTATACATATTTTTAACCATTGGATTTTTTTATTTACGATTGTGATCTATTACTAAAACTATCCATTTATGAATCATGTATATATGGATAGTACAATTCTTTATACAAGTATTTTTTCTAACAATCATAGATATAAAATTTAATTATTGTAGTTTGTTTGACTTAGTGTCAACAAAATGATGCATGGCAACTTTATTTTTCCTTTTTTTTAATTTCCATTGAAGTGTCACCATTGTGTAATTAGTCATGGTCAAGAGAATGATTAAAGAATGTAATGTAGTAGTGACTAGTGGAGAAGATTTTGTCATGTGGTGAAATTTGGATTTTGAGATGTTACATTCAATCGGACTAAATTTATCTCCATGTCTAATTCCAATTTACTAAGTTTGTAGAAATGTTATGTGATGTGGAATGTCTAATATACCATATTCATATTCACGTACAAATATGCAAGTGTGTGATAGAGTTATGGAGAATTGTGACAATCAAAAGACAATATCATAGTTTTAAACCTTAGACACACAATAATGTTGTAAGCGCACAACAATAAATTATAGTACTTCAGGTATCGAGTCCACAGAGAAGCTAAAATAATTAGAGACACTAGATAACCTTAATCTAATTTTCAAACTAATAGTAAAAAAAGTAATGGATTTAGATTATGAGTCCTATTATTAAAAAAGAAAAGTAACCAGCTAGCTAATATTTATCTTTTAAGATCATAAATAGTAAAACTAACAATTGCATATAAGAAGATGGATGAATGTAATAATAAATGAGATTTCAGAGTTAGTCTAGTTGATGGGATAATAAGGTTTTGATTCATTACTTTAAAATGCAAAATTATTTGTTGCTTAAATTCTCAGTGAAGAGAGGAACAAATTCCTTATCGAGACATTTATATCCATATTATAGTCTCCTAAGAGCCTCCCAACATCGAAGATCAGGAATATAAATATGAAAACTATCTATATTAATTGAGCAACCTAACCCTAATCAGTGGGATCCCAGCATATGAGTAAGTCACCTGCGATTTGCTAAAATCAACTAATGAAGTTTATCGCTCGATTGTAAGTAAGCAAGAGGAAATCTCTCAATCTTTAAAAAAAATGATAGGTTTTTCATAGTCATGTAAAATAATTTGGCCACAGATGAATAAAAAATTACACAGAATGGAATTCAAAGACTACGAAGCATTTGAGATTTTCATGAATGCCTCCCTCCCGAAATGTATCATCCTTTGGATCCGAATACACAACAAAATCAATAAAGATAAACGAAAATAACCTTCCAATTCAAACCCATTTAAAAATTGATATCAAACAATTCTTCACAACATTACAAAATATCATACAGGAATTTAAACGAGTTCATTCAGCTCGAACCAAAAGATGAATCAAAAATAAAATTATTCTCTAGCATGACTAACTCCAAAATGCAAGTTTTAGTTATAACATACCATCATCAAAATGTAAATCAAAATATGTAAATCATTCAAAAAATAAACAATTAGAAATTCTTCCTCTTTTAAAGTATGGTGATGCTCTAAAAGTGGCTTCCTCTCATAGTGTTTACTCCTTTAATTATCTTTTTTTCTTGGCTCAACGCGTATTCTTTGGCATCTTTTATGAAGCTTTAATAGAAAAATCATAAAAAATATGACCTGTCAAAATTTTATTAATTTTCAGCAATTTATTTTTTTCTAGTGGTAGATATTTGGTTGTGACTTGCATGTAGCAAGAGGGTGACAACTCTACTTTTTTATACTTCTTTATTTTCTTGAAAATATACATAAAATCATATCAATTCAATTTAAAATTATAATTATATAAAATCTAGAAGAGAAAAGTATAATCATGCATACAAAATATGAAAAAAAAATACATATGATATATGTTAAAAAGCACATAAAATCAAACTCAAATGCATTTATAAATACTAAATATTATTGATGTAAAATCCACACATCATTGTGCAAATATAAATGTGGACCTCTCAGCAGTGAGTATGACTACTAAAAAAAAGAGACAAAGTAACAGTTATGGACCTATGTATCTATCTGGACACTAGCACAACATTTGTATCATGTTTTTTTTCTTCTATTAATGCATGTTTAAGGAGACAGAGCAGAAACATGTGTTAGCTTTTTCTTTTAAGGTCACAAATAAAGAATAAATTAGAAAATAAAAATGCGCATAGATCTACTAGTTGAGACGCGTGTTTATTGCATTACATTACATAAGGTTTGTTTTGTTGTCAGGGCCATTTTTTTCCTAATATCTGCCGTTACCCAAAATAAAAAAAAATAAAGGTGAGCTGGCTGTGTCAACCTTAATTGCTACAATCCATGTGACCAAGTGCACCAGCCGACATTGGCTCAGCTCCTGAAACGCGCGGACATAACCGTTTCATAAGGCGTGTCATGCTAGAAAATGACAAAAAGAAGTGCTTGTAACATTCGTTCGTGGACCACTATCAATTAAGCGAACATTTTCCTACAGATTTATTGATAATTCAAATTAGAATTATTTGGACTTATAGTGTTATCTTTTACTTATTTTAATATACAGATATTTAAATTATTTAACAATTATAAGATAATCTATTTGCTTTTCATATTCATTATTCTAAATCTTTCGTGAATATAACGTAATAAAAAATACACCATATAATAATAACAATCCAAACAACAACAACAACAACAACAACAACAATAATAATAATAATAATAATAATAATAATAATAATAATATATCATAATAATAAATCAATGTTGACAAATATATTATTTAAAGAATATTTATATAATATTATATTGTATTACTATTATCTTATTATGAATAATAATAACATATAACTAGTTATTAAATATTATTAATTAATTAGTAATAATAATTATAAATATCATATTATTATAATTTTATTTTAAAGTATATTAATTTCTTAGTACATTAATGTGAATGCATGATCCGAGTTTTTCAGAACCAATTTAATAATGTAAATATTTTTCAACTTGATAATATTTATAAAAAAACATTTTGATAAAAAAATATGTATATTACCTAGTAATCATTTTTTATAAATGAATATGATAATAATCTTTCAGTTAAATAATTTCTAAGTAATGTTAAGAAGTAGACATCTTAAAAAAAAGCTATTAGTCTATTACTTCAAGATGTGCTCTTTGCTCAAATAACAACATTGGTAGGTGGTAGCAATTTTAGAGAAAAAAAAACATTGATGGGCCACTATCTGAATTTTGCAGCTGATTGTTCAAAACTTGAAAGGTTCATGCATGGTTTTAAATGCAAAGACAGGTACTTTCTTTTCTCTTGTGGTAATGCAACAAGTTGTAGCTCTTGATTGACCACTTGCTTTGCCCCATCATCCTTTGAGTCAGGCGACAAAATGAAAGATTCTCCATAGTGTAAATAATTAGTAGCCAAATCAAGCCAATTTAGGCTAATATGGCCTTTTCTCCCTTTTTGTCATGCTAGTAATTGTGTCTACTCAAGTAGCACTTTGTTTACTCATTAGAGCTTCTTTGTGTTCAAGAAGTACATCTCAAAATATGATGATGGGTGTTCGGATTAGATCGGACCCAATCCTATTTCAATCTTGACCAACTATGGTCTCATCAAACTGATTCGGATCTAATAATCCAATCAAAGAGACTCAACCAAAGTTTGGTCATTTCCATAATCGAATTCACCATGTACTTGAGAATTCAATCCAATGAGTACCTTAAAAAATATAATATCTAAATTCTCCTTTTTAAAATGCATTATTAGCGATGGTTAATAAATCTGATAATTAGTTGTCATCAATTACTCTTTTAAATTCAAAGGCCATAAAATTAATCATTAACAATTATTATATTAGTTCCGAGTAAAAATTCGTATATTTTTTCAGTGTTTTATTTTCTTTTCATTGTCTATTAGTAATAAAAGTAATAAGAAAAATGATTCCCAATGTTAAAATGAAATTATTTCAATAAACATGACAAAAACATTATAAGCTTGTATGTAGGAATGATCAAGATATTTTTTTTTTCAAAAGAAAAATTCAAACATTTTTATATATGTAACGAAAATCTTGATAAAATTTTATAATGCTGAATAAATTATTTATAATTAGTTTTCTATTTATTGTTGAAAAAGGTAAAATAAATCATATCAACGTGGTGGGACCATGGGGGCTTTTTTAGTATGGGAAACATCCAAATTTAAATTTGATAAGAATATCAATGATTAATGAACGTACGTTCCACTTATAATTTCGATAAGAATATAATTTTTTTAATTTCGAAAAAAATCATATTGTCGAATAAAAATGATATTTGATATTTCACACCTCATGGTAGTGTAAACTTTTTAGCAAAACACGCTTTTATCAAACTGATCAAATTTGAGATTTCGTAAATCCGTTGGGACTCCAGTAAACTGTAGACACATATCAGTCATTATGTAAAAAGGTTATTTATTTAGATAAAATAATCAGTATTATCATTAATTAGTAAAATTAATAATAATCGATAATACATATTAACAACTATATATATATAATATTATGTATACTTTATTATATTTTTACAATATATGAAAAAATAAGTGACAACTTGCATTGTCAATTAAATAAACAATTTGCATTATGCGTAATGCCTAGCTGTAGTTAAATAAAGAACGCCAAATAGCTTGAAATATTAGGGTTCCTTTTTGCAATATGCATTTATATTTATTTTTTAATTATAAATATAAAAGTTTAGTTTACGTAAATAAATCAGCTTACAGAGATAAAGTAAGATATATATATATATATATATATATATATATATATATATCTATATATACCTCATATATTTTTTCGATTATAGCAAACACTCAAGTTTGTAAAATACAAAATAAAATGATATAAAAATTCCACCACTAAAAACCAAAGTCACTATTGTTTCGTTATTTACAGTCTGTATATGTAACTGCTGAATTGGTTTTTCCGACTATTGACGATAAATATATTTGGATTCTAATAAAAAATCATGAAAAAATATTAAGCAAGGATATGAAAGTACAGCTTTGGGAATACAATGTCATAATTTGGTCCCAAAAAAAAAAGAAGGTATTTAATATTTCGAAGAGAAAAGGCGAGAAAAATTAAATAGAGCTTGTCCAGTTTTCCAAAAATTAGGAAACGTTTGTTTATTTATATTAACTAAACTGTAAAAAAGTTAAAATTCGCAGATTTAATTTTTGTTCGAAACTAAAAAATGGGGGGCTATTTTTTTGCCGCTTTTTGCTTGGTGCAGAGAGAGAGAGATCTGAGAGAGAGAGAGAGAGAGAGAGAGAGAGAGAGAGAGATCTGAGGGCATGTATAAAAGGGGAGGGGCGCCCAATTGTACGCTCCTTTTCCTCCGCTTCTTGACCTCTGTTCGATCGCTCCCATGGCGATTTGAGGGCGTCAAAGGGAAGGTGAAGGGGTTCGTGCTTCATTGCAGAGACGCTCTGCCCGAGACCGAGGTGGACGAAAATGGTGGCACTGGAAGCCCTCGACGCGTTCTTGGCCGCCGCGAGCAGAGCTTGCTGCAGCCCCCTCGCCGTCTTCATCCAGATCCAGGTTCGCTCTCGGTTTTGATCTCTTACCATCTCTTCGTTACGCCTTTCGGATCCCCTTAGAAAGAGCGGGAAGAATTAAAAATAAATGCCTTTCTTTTGACGATGTGATTGGAGGCCGGTTTTGGATTGCCCCATTGCTTTGATTCGTTGTTATTACTTGGAATACGGAGAAATAAGTTCTAATGTTTTCTCGTAATTTTTTTCTCATTGCAATTTACTTCCTGAGTTCTTCAATTCTGTTCGCGTGTATTGTTTTTCTTCTTTCTTTTCGCTTGTTGGTTCAAATGTTGTGAGTGTTGCTTTGGGGTGGGAACCCTTTTGGTTCTCATATTCCGATGAAAGCTGCAGGGTTCGGAATCGCAAACAATGAGGCCTCCATTTTGGTATATGTGGTATTATGTAACTTAAAATTGCAAATTTCCAAATGATTTGTTGATTTCATTGGTCAGATTCAGTCTGATGTGTTGGCATTGGATAATGTCCTATGAAAAATCAACACACAGTAGTGCTTGAACTAGAACATTTTTAGAGGTTGATACGCATATCAGCTTATATCACTTACAATAATTTTCCGTTGTTAGTAGTATTGTATCGTGCAGTTGAGTTATCAGCTGAAAGCTGATAATAATATAATAGTTTTCACCAGAAAAAAGGAAAAAAATATAATGGTTAGGAACGCCAGAAAGGTGGGTAAGACAACAACAAAAAAGCCAAACTAAGTTTTCACCAGAAAGAGAAGAAGGAAAAAATATAATGGTTAAGAACGTGGGAAAGGTTGGTAATACAATAACAAGAAAGCCAAGCTAATTGTTATGTAATGCAGCTTTAGTTGGGCTATATGACATAATAAATACTGTTAAAGTCTTACTCTAGGACAGAAAAAAACTAGAAGATAGCCAATATGACACAACTGCAGAGCACCCCTGTACAGTGCACGCCACCATGAGAAGTTGTGAAATGAAAAGTTATAATGTCACCTTTACCCAGTAGATAGCAAGCGACAGAAACTTTCTCTGTTGCTTATCCAGAAGGAAAACTTCCTTAAGCCAAAGGAAAAAAAAACAATAGGAAAAGGGAGCAAGTTATCTTGATAAGTTTATTACCACTACTTTGTGTCATGACACTAATCTCCTAATCTCCAGTACAAATGATCCATATTGATGTTTGTGAACTTTATGCGTGCAAGAAGAAAAGTTATCTAGAATCCTCGGGTTTAACTGTTCACTTTAAATTACAGATTATTTGTTTTTCTTTTATTCCAAGGGCAATACTTTGGCATGGGTCATTTCCTTATTCATATCCTGAAAATTGTTCTGATAAAACCATGATTGAAGCACTTTATTTCTTTCACGATTGCAGGGATGTGTTATCTGTTTAACTCTTGCTATTGGATGGTGCTTTGCTGCACATGTGAGGTACCTTTGTTTTCTCTTGGCACTTGCAAAAATAGCTTCTGCAAAATAATGTTATTAATTATCATGCATTTAATAACTGACTGTGTTTCATAAACTTTTTTTTATCTCTGTCAGGCATAGAGAAATACGACGCATGAAGCACAATAGTGAACATGGCAATAGTTTTGCATTCATTTGCAAAGATATTAATGATCTTGAGCATTCAGCACAGATGAACTTGCCTAGAGTGTCTGTTGTAATGCCTTTGAAGGGTTTTGGAGAACACAATCTGCAAAACTGGAAAAGTCAAGTGAGTTATAAATATCATTTCTCGAAAGGGAGTTAAAATATTTTAAGGATTGTGTCTGAAACATAAGATTATGACTTTTAACGAGAAAACGTAGAAGAGAGGTAGTATCAATTGGTTAACTTTTAAAAAAAAATAATTGGAGTTGCATGTTTGTTGTATTTGCTTAAAACCAAGTCCTTCATTTATATTATGTGATCAGACTAATATGTAACCACAAATGGTTTTCTTTATAGATATTAAGTTTTTTGAGAAAAAAATAAAAGCACAGATAGATATTAGATCCTATGAATGTCTTTGTAGATATTAATTCCTTTGATACTTGAAGTATCTCTTGTGTAAGTTTCCTTGGAACCACTCATCATGAACTTCTAATGGCAGATTACTTCTCTGTATGGTGGACCTCTGGAGTTTCTTTTTGTCGTTGAAAGCACCGAGGATCCAGCTTACCGTGTGGTTGCGCAGCTTATCTCAGAGTTTGAGGTTGTTTGGGTTCTAGTCTTTCTGCCTCAGGGTTTATAGCTTTAAATAAAGATATTATTCAATTTCTCTGTTTCCCATCTATTTTACATTTTCATTTTGCAACTATTAATACTTGCATAGTTTGCATTTTTTTTTTCAAAAAAACTATTAATACTTGCATATCAGTTCTCTGAAATAAAGACTTGCAACCAACAGTTGTTTGGTTTAATTGGTTAGCATGGTGAACTCCGGAATGAGGTCTCAAGATCGAATTTCGGAGTTACCACTGTTAATAGAAGTTTAAGCCTTCACTTATCCCACTTTGTACTGGATTAGTGAGGGCTAGTAGCCTTTTGGATACTTGTGTATCATCTTCATTATTCAACTTGTAATTTACCCACCTATCTCCATGTTGTTCAAATTGATTATGTACCTCAATTATCTTCCATTCTATTAGGTGCTGCAAACTGTTATAAAGTTACACAGTGGTTGGTTCATGTTGTAGTCTAATTGACCTTGGCCAGCCCTGTATATATGTTCTTCTATGGTACATAGCAGTACTCCAGCTGATTTTTGAAGGGGATCAATACTGCAACTGCTAATGTTCATTTTTAAATCATGAGAAAATCGACCAAGAATAATTGTGTAGAGTCTCCAATGAGTAACTTGATAAATCAAAATCGGTTAATTCAAGTTTTCTTGAGCTTCATATCAGTTTCTCTTTGGTAATATGTTAAATGCATGTACATTAGCTCAACTGTAACATATAGCAGCATTTACAAAGCATTGTCATGTTTTCATACTGTAGAAAATGAATGTCAAAACTTTACAAAGTACTGTAACAATCTTCTATTGTATGACTAGCATGCATGGTCCACGTCCTTGATGTAACCTTTTTCAGGTTGAGGTTGTAGTGAATGACTGCTCTTTTATTCGTTCGCTCATCTAACTTGATCATTTTATAATTAACTTTAGTTTGAGCTACTATTAGCAGATCTTTAGTCGGTACAGTTTACATTTCCTTCCTTGTACAGCAACCGCATTTAGTTTCCTCAAAGTTCTTGCTATCACTGATAGTCGAAAAAATTCCTTTTTGTAACCATGTTTTGTGCTTGATATTTTCTTAGATACATTTGACAATTTGACATTTTGTACTTTCGACTTTTCCTATTTGTAACAAACTCATTAGTTCAATTGTTTGTTTTACATTTTATACTATTTCCTGATGCTTAGATGTTAAAACCGTTTACAGGACAGTGTTGATGCAAAAATAATTGTTGCCGGTTTATCATCTACATGCAGTCAGAAGATTCACAATCAGTTGGTATGTCAAGTGCCTTGTACATTCTCATTACCTAGATTTTAACTTCAATGATATTTGACATCATTTTAGTTTACTTCAGAAATTCTTGGGCTTCTTGAAAGTTTTCCAATTATCTGAAATTTATAATGAAAACACATTTTTCATTTTATTAATTTGTGGCATTTAATGCAGATTGGTGTTGAAAAGATGCATAAAGAGACAAAGTATGTTCTATTTCTTGATGATGATGTTAGGCTTCATCCCGGGACAATAGGATCCCTGACTGTGGAAATGGAGAAAAACCCAGAGGTTCTTAGTTTTGATATAGTTCGACATTGCTGTTGCTTGTCTTTAGCTTGTTTGCCAATCTCATATGAGCTTCTTTGATTTTTCATGTATTTATATTTTTTCATTGGTCAGATATTTATTCAAACTGGATATCCTCTTGACTTGCCATCTGGAAGCTTGGGAAGTTACTGCATATATGAGTATCACATGGTATGTTTTTCTTCATGCAAAATTCTATTATCTTGTTGATCTCTGTAAATTGGATGTGCTCTCTTTGGTCTCACAATGATTTAAATCTGGGATACAATACTCCCTTGCACGAATATAAATTCCATATCATGGGTCATCCACGTCATACATCTAAATGCACATCTTGTTTGACTACTCTCTATTTGGCCATGGTGCATGCCTCAACAGTGGATGTAGTGTTGTATTAGCACAGCTCCCTTGTATGTTTAGGCATAGTTATTAGATAGCCACTTGTTCCCTAATCAACAACTAAAGGCAGTTACTTATGCCCATTGTGTATCTTGGTCAACCCAAGAGTTTGTTTCAAGCCTACTCACTAACATAAAGCTGTAATAAATATGAAACTGACTATTGTTTCTCTGACAAAATCAAGCATTTAAATAAATCTTTTCATACATGCTATGCCTGAAAGTCTGGTATTTGTACAGTCAACATATCGGATCTTAGGGTATAACCTGTCATCACATGCTTGCTGCGTTCATGGTTGATTGGGTATGACTGTAGTAAACATTTAATGGAAACCGCTCTTGCTTTCCTTATGAATCCAGTTGATTTATATACTTTTAGTTTTTTTACATTTCCCATTATACCCCCCAAAAATTCTATTTTCCTATTATTTCTTGGGATTGTTTATATTGATCAACCTGTGATTTCAGCCTTGCTCTATGGGATTTGCCACTGGTGGAAAAACATTCTTTCTGTGGGGCGGCTGCATGATGGTAAAGTTATCATTTTTTTTGTTCTGTTGCAGCATAAATATGAACCCAATTGAGTCGCAACATGTCCAATTTGTTGATTTTTTAGATGCATGCTGAAGACTTCAGAAAGGACTTATATGGTGTTGTAAGTGGGCTTCGAGATGGTGGATATTCAGATGATATGACGTTAGCAGCAATTGCTGGTACTTCTTTTGTCCGTTTGCATGCATATAACGGAACTTCTCAATAATAACAATATTATTATTATTATTATTATTATTATTATTATTATTATTATTATTATTATTATTATTCTTAAAGAACTTATAGCACCAAATGTCTCGACTTGGCTGCATGGAGACCTTTTTTTGTAAGAGTGTTTGGTCCAAAGAAAAGAATCGAGGGTCAGATATAATTATGTAAACAAGTCTTACTCTAAAAGTATGCAGTAGACAGCATAATTATCACTTGATATAATCTTAGGAAGTATAATTGGCGTTAAATGTTAAAAGTATGCCAAGATATGAAATTCAAAGAACTAAGTCACACCATATCCTTCAGTTATAAATTGTTCCTAATCCAATTAGACTAAGCACCAACAGCCAACCTCGTACTACAAAACCTGATCATTACATAAGATTTAAAGGCTAAATCTTGTGAAACAATGCATGATCCAATGTATCTTGAACTCTTTGACTGTGATTAGTTTCCATCACATCCTGGTTGCTTTATGCAAGCCTAAAATAATTATCGATCAAGATGCTCATGTGACAATAATTGACATGACAATGATGTCAAAATCTTGAATTTTTTCTACTGATTTCATATTCTTCAGCAGATTGAGCATAAATTTATCAAGAATTTAGGAGTTTTGTCATGCAAGGTCAAATATGTTCATTATGATCTCTTTAATTTGTATGATATTATGGTGTTAACATTTCTTTTAGATGTGGGATCCCATCCTTTAAAGTTAACAACTTTTGCACACAGGAAGTTATTTTATTCATGAGATGATTTGAATAGATAGATTTTGCCTTTATAATAGATTCTTTTGCTAAAGTTTATCTATTTTAACTTGTCACCTTCTTGCATCTGTTAATGGGTAATCTGCTTGGTTTTGAAATTTTTTCTTTTTTTGAGAAGTGTTTGATTTTGAATTGCTGATGGTTTATTTCTTGAAAGAAAAGTAGAGAATATGAAATTCACTAGAAAAGTGAAAGAAATGGTTCGAGCAACTTAATCTTCAACATGCAATCATTTATTTGTTGTGAAAAACAATCTGAATAACCATGAGATTCTGTGTTTTTTTCTTATTCTTTTTCTTCAGATCGTATTTTCAACTGTTTTGCATTCAGAAATGCTAATTTATGAAACGAGGGCCAATAAAGCTTGCTGGAGACAGTAACTTACTGAAATAGTATATGATTTCTTGCAGGACAATATAAGAGACTTATTTATTCACCACCAGTCGCTGTCTTTCCCCATCCTCTTGCCAGCGACCTTAGCTTCCCAAGGTTTGCAATGTTCATCTTATACCAATAGTCCATATTGAAACATCTTTTTTTAAGAGGGAGAACATCTTCTATTGTTAATGATAATTAACTTTCCATTCTTGTTAGATACTGGAATTACCTAAGGAAACAAACATTTGTTCTTGAATCCTACATATCAAAGGTTAACTGGCTGATGAATCGTGCTCTATTTTCTTCACATTGCTACTTATCGTGGGGATTTGTCTGCCCATATGTTATGGCAGTAATACATGTTGCTGCAGCCCTAAGAGCACGATATGCTGGTGTTACATCAAATCATTCAACTGAACCCTCTTCTGGTGAGAATGCTAGTTTCTGTTTGAATATGCTTAATTACATTGTCAAATTTTAATATTGGCTGGAAGACGGGTTCTATCATCTCTCTCGTTCTTGTCTATTATCTCCTAGTCTACCACTTCGGCTGGGAAAAAAATTGCACTTAAAATACATGTTTCTCAAACAATAATTGTATATTCTGGTTTCATATCAGCGCTGGTTATTAATGCACTATTGTTTCAGGTTTATTTCTGGCTAGCTGCCTGCTTGTAGCAACTGTTATAGAACTTCTTTCAATGTGGAACTTGACAAAGGTGGAGGTTCAACTTTGTAACATGTTATCCCCAGAAGGGCCAAGAGTCTCACTCCGGTCATATAATTGGTGCCTTGTAAGCATCTTACATGCATCTCATTCATTGAATTATGTATAACAGTCTAACAAAATCCTCCGTCAAGAATAGATATCTAGGCACACCAATACCTCGCTGGTTAAGAAAGATGCATCTAATTTATCAATTCTGGTTTTTACACGCAGGTGTTTCTGGCTATGCTCGTAGACAACTTTTTGTACCCAATCTCTGCAGTCCGTTCACATTTTTCACAATCGATCAACTGGTCTGGTGTTCGTTATCACCTGAAGAAAGGCAAAATAAGCAGGGTAAATAAGCTGAATGGTCACTTTTACATCAGTCAGAAAACATGTTCCATCTATGTCCTGTGCAAAATGATATTAACAGTAAACTAGGATTTTAATCCAAGAGTTTTTGCAGCTGATAAAAGCTTTTCTAGAGTTCTTCATAAAATAAAGGTTTTAGATAGTTAAAGAATCAAGCTACCCAAGTAGCTTGCTTTTTTATCATTTTGATACTCCACTTGTTCTCGCCTAAATTTTATTGATGATTGCCTTGGCCAGTTTTCTGGTTTTTTTGTACCTCTCCACTGCCTCCTGGCAGCAAGAAACTTTGGGACTAATTGTTGGTTTCTTGCATCACATTGCAGATTGAAAGGTCAACAGAACCACACTACTCCGACCTTGGTGGAAAGCATCTGTATCTTAAGAAGCCTCCCCATCCTAAAACTTCATTTCTTAGCTCCTTATCAAGAAGCTTGCTGCAGTGGTATCGACCAAAGAAGTATGATAGCTAGGAGTAGTTTGCTCATTCCTGATCTCCATTGGCGCATTATATTGTATTCTTTTCCTTCTTCTCTCTTCTGATTTCCAAGAATCCGATTATCGATTCTTATGGTGTCATTGCTCACCTTGTAGATTTTGTAATGCTAGTGCGGTGTAACATTATAGATTACTTGTATTGTCAATTTTCCATAGAGGGAGTTGCTTCTTCCCCTTTACCCTATCTGCACTCGATGTTCTTTTGTTCCTGTTTTTCCCAAACACTTTACCTGGGAGCTGGATGATTCTCTTTTTTTTACTCTTGTTTGGCTGTTTTTCTATTTTCTATTAGGCGCGTACATACTTTCACTTGTATGTGGTGTGTTCCATGTCAGGAAGTTATCATGTTGAGCAGAATGGAGATCTCCATGCTGAGATAACTACCAGATATATCTCCTCACATTAATCTTTGATCCTCGTTTCTTTTTTAGTCCATTAGCATTCATCTATTTTATTCGGCAAACATCATAGTCGTGTATTTGGCAATATCACAACTAACAGTCTGCTCAAATTACAAAGTGACATGGTGGCCACAACATTCCGTGTTAGCATATGATTTCTGAAAAAAAACATCGATACTCTGTGTGCATATTCTTCAAAGGCGCAGAATAAACTCTGCAGCATAACTTTAGCCGCCCGAATAAATTCAGATGCTTAATCCACTGGCAAACTGGATGGTAGATTCCTGCTCCTAGAAGATAAGCTTCTAACATTGTGGAACAAAGCATAGCATTTAGCTCAATGATTGCCCACTCAAAATTCAAAGATGAAAGAAAACACAAATATGTCCGGAGTACGTTTAAAACTATACTTCAATATAACTAACTATAAAAAGATATTAACTCATATTTTTAATCACACAGTTGGCACATGGCATAAGAAACTAAATTGTTCCCACTTAAAGCTTTTATCTCCAGTGAAGAATCAAGTTCTCAATTAATTCACCTAAAACACAAGCACTCATTAGTTCAAGTACTCTCTGTATTTAACTTTGGATCTTTTTTCTTATTATCACTACATCAACTGTTTTTCCTCAAGAACTCTCTTTCAAATGGTAGAAGGGAAAACCAAATAGTTGGTCATCAAACGCATAAACACACATGTAACATCAAACCGGAAAATATCTCAGGAACTTTTGAACATATAATAAAAGGTTCTGTCTTAGAGAAAAAAAACCAACAAAAAACAAACACTTGGGACTGTAATTTGAAGACACTGACGCCTTGAAAACTTATTAACGTCTGAGACGCATGTAACCCAACTAAGCAACATTACCAAGTTCCAAAATCCTAGAGTTCACAACCAAAAACATTGCTTAATATTTGTAATCCTTGACGTGCAGGCTCTCGGAGACACCCTCGCCGCCAGCGGCATCACCCTTATACGTTCCGAGGGTTGCCTCGGAGTTGGCCTTGCACCTCTTGAGGAAAGCGGCTCTTGCCTTCTCAATGTTCTCCTCCTTGCCCGCCCACGACTTGAGCGTGCTTTGTTGCAGAGCCCTTCCAAATGAGAAGGACAGCGACCAGGGTTTCTTTCCTTTCAGCTGGTTCATAGCATTCAGGTTGAGGGTAGCCTCCTCCTCACTCTGCCCTCCCGACAGGAAGACGATGGCTGGAACAGCAGCCGGGACTGTCCGCTGGAGAGCCCGGACTGTGTATTCAGCAACAACTTCAGGGGCCACCTTAGCAGAGTCTGAACCTGGAGTGACCATGTTTGGCTTCAACAGAGATCCTTCAAGAAGAACATGGTTGTCATTGAGTGCCTTGTAACATGCCGCGAGCACGCGCTCAGTCACCTCAGCACACTTCTTGATATCATGTGGCCCATCGACGAGGATCTCTGGTTCCACGATCGGGACCAGGCCATTCTCTTGGCAGATGATGGCGTAGCGAGCCAAGCCATTGGCATTGGCCTCAATCGACAGCTGAGATGGCTCATTGGGACCAATCTTGAGGACGGCACGCCACTTGGCAAAGCGGGCGCCAGCTTCGTAGTACTTGGCGCAGCGCTTCCCAAGGTCGTCATGTCCCTGGGTGGTGGTCTCGCCATTAGTTCCGGCGAGCTCCACGGTACCCTTGTCCACCTTGATTCCAGGGAGCACCCCACCTTCCTTGAGAACCTCGACGAAGGGCTTCCCATCCTTGGTCTTCTGGTAGAGGGTCTCCTCGAAGAGGATGACACCACTGAGGTACTGCAGAGCACCAGGGGTGCAGAAAAGGAGCTCACGTAGGGCACGGCGGTTCTCCTCGACGTTCTCAACATTGATGCTGGACAGGCGCTTGCCTATTGTGCCGGTGGACTCGTCAGCGGCAAGGATACCCTTACCAGGGGTGCCAATGTAGGCAGCATTGGCGATAAGCTCATCTGCATGACATAACCATATCAGACCAGCAGAAAATTCCTACCAACAATAACACAAATGTCATTAAACAAAAGGAATGCAATTTGTATTCTGCAACTAATGGTGACAAGTTCTTCCGAACATATCTGATGAACTTCCTATATTTTGTGAACAGTTCTGATAAGGACACGTTTACTAGTTAAGCTTCCAGCAACGCCAATTCACAACTTTATATAACAGTATCAACGGGTTGAGGAATTTGCTTCTTCTTTACTCGCAGATTTCAGATCGGAATGAGAACCAAACATAAGAAAAATGTCTCTTTTTTTTCAAAGACAAAATATCGGCTTTATCCCAACATAAATCCCAGGTGATGAACAGCAACAAAAAAAAAAAAAACTCTCAGATAAAGAGAACTTACAGGAAAAACGAGGTCGAGATGTCATAGTTAGATAAAAATATTTGCTACAAGAAAAATCCAGATCCAAAAAACACTTCGATGAAAGCTAAAATAGCTGATACAACAATGAGGAAAGCGGACAAAAGGGAGCAAACCACAAAACCTTGCGAGGAAAACAGAAAAAAGGAAGCTTTTTTACAGTTCTATAGACAGAGTTGCGACACATACATAATAGATCTATAGACACCAATCACATAATGCAAGTAAAATATGAAAAAAGAATCACGCATCTGACAGTACAAAAACAAGAAGACTACGCAGCGCCATCCATTTGACAAAAAAATTAAGTGTACATACGCGAAACTGAACAGTAGCATTTACAACCAGGCAGATCTATTAATCCTACTAAACTGGTGAAAAGAACACATAACCCGGACGCACCCATCCAAAAAAGTAGTCATCTTTCGGCTTCACATCTACAAAAATCGCGTGCAAAGAAAGAAATCGAAAACGAGAAAAAGAAGAAGAAGAAGAAGAGATGGACGATCGAAATCATACCATGGTACTTTCCTTGGTAGGCGGTCATCTTCCTGTTGCCGAAGCGAGATGAGACGACGCAGAGAGAGAGAGAGAGAGAGAGAGAGAGAGAGAGAGAGAGAGAGAGAGAGAGGAATCGGCGCAGCGGAGCAGACGAGGAATTGGCGAGTTTTATAGAGGGTCGGAGGGCAACGGAAACCGAAGGCGGCTCACAGTTCGGTTCGGTCCGAGCCGCCGCTTCTGGTCGGTCCAGCGTGGACCACGCGGCGGCCCGTGGGTTTTTTGTGGTAAGCGGTTTTGTGAGAGTTCGTGCCCCCCATTTTGGGGAATAATATTTTAATTAACATTATACTTTTTGTATTATTGAGTTTTGATTTGAACGCTAGTCGCTTGATTAAAAAAATGGATTGTTTCCTTTTTAAAAAAATTAATTTGAAAACAGTTTAATAATCAGATAAAACTGTTGAGATTGCAACTTACAAAGAGCTGCAGTTTTTAAGTTTCGGTTATCACTGAAGCAGCGTTCCATCATAGTTTAGCAGTGTGATAAACTGCATTTGATTCCACAAGATATTTTTAGCCGACCAGAAATGAAGTGATATTAATAGAAGGATTTTGCTCCTTATAAAATATCTGAACGTTTGAATAAAATTTACGAGAGAGCTTTCCCACAAAATATGCGTGTTCTTCTCTGCAATGCCAATTAACCAAAAGAATTAGAGTAGTTTTTTATATGATATCAGAGTAGTTTTCGAAGATTCAGATAAAGTGATTTAGTCATAAGTTCCTTCAGAAGATTGGTCGGATAATTTCTTCCTTAAACTAGCATCAAATCAATCTTTTTAATTTTTTTATCAAGATTAACCAAAAGAATTAGAGTAGTTTTTTTTTATATCAGATAAAGTGATTTAGTCATAAATTCTTCAAGAAGATTGGTCGGATCATTCCTTCCTTAAACTAGCATCAAAAAGATTTTTCTATTTTTTTATTTTTCTAAATATGCAAGTTTCTTAGTCTGAATCATGGATTTTGAGTGATTCTTGTTCATATGATAATTTGATCTTTTTCTTCTAATCCGTCAGTGATTTTGATCAATGTATCTAGTCCTCTTTTGTTGAGTACTTCATATTCACCTCGACAAATTTTAATATCATATCAATTGATTGATTCACATAACTACTTGATTTAGAGTAATGCGATGTACAATGCCCTTATAAGAAAAAATAAGCATGGTTTTGTGGATGGTTCCTGAACTTTGGATCAGTTTGATAGCTCACTACATTCATAGTAGAAGAGGTCTAATGCATCAGTAGTATCTTGGATTATAAGCACAATTTCGAACGAGTTGGTTAGTAATATTGTTTATACTCAAGATGCAAGGGTGGTATGGGAAAATGTGCGTGAGAGGTTTGAGAAATTAAACCGTATGAAAATCATTTCCAGTTCAAAGTGAACTAAAGAATTTGTGGGAAGAGGTGTCTTCTATGGTTCTTGTATTGCCATCAATTAATTTGACAAAAGATTATCATGCTTATCGTTTGCAACATGAGCTGTATAAATTCTTGATGGACTTAAATGATGGCTATAATCATGCTAAAACACAGATTCTAATGATGAATCTACCACCTTCAATCAATCAAGCATATGCATTTTTGATTGAAGAAGAGAAAAGAAGAGACAAATCTAATAATAGTTATGCAGAGCATCATTTGGCTTTTCTAGGTGCAAAATTGCATAATATGAACATTGTTGTCGAATAATATAATATAATATGTGATCACTAAAAAAAATTAGGACAACAAACGACTTAGTGTTACAAGATAATTGGATTCCCACCAAGCTTTAAGTTTAATAAAGAAAGGGATCAAGGGAATGCCAATGCAACAATTTCTAGTATAGAATTTGATAATAATGTGAATATTAAAAATCAGGCTCAGTTTAGTGAAGGGCAGTTTAAACAAATCCTGCAATTGCTGAACAAAGAGGCAAACAAAAAACAAAAGTATCTGAAGCAATTGTTAATATGGTAAGTACAAATCAATCTTCATTAGAGAATCCATTGAGTTCTTGGATAATTGATATTGGTGCATCAAATCATATGACCTTCCTATTAGATTGGTTAACATATATTAAAGAATCAATAATGAACAATTTAGTTACATTACCAAATGGTGGAGTATCATTAGTTACCCACAAAGGATTATATGTGATTCATTTAGATAAAAAAAACTTATGAATGTTCTTTATGCCCTTGATTCTAAGTTTAACTTGATTTCAATTTCTCAATTAACTAAGGATCTTAAAGTCTTAGTGTACAATTCAAGACCAATTTAATGGCAATGAGAGCTACATTAGTAGGAAGGTGCAAGGGTTATACTACTTCACACGAATAAATGATTGTTGCTCTACTAGTCTATGTTGATGACATTTTAATTATAGGGAATTGTGTGAATTTGATTGATGATGCTAAAGAAGCTTTGCAAAGCAGGCTAAAGATAAAAGATCTAGGTGAGGTCAAGTTCTTCCTAGGGATGGAAGTCTCGGGATTAGAGAAGAAAATACTTTTGACATAAAGGAAATTTATATTAGAGCAGAATTGGGACTGGGTGGAGCTAAGGCTGCAGGCACTCCACTAAAGAGAATTTGAAACTCACAACTTATGAGTATGATAAGCAAGTTGAAAAAAAAATTCAATTATGAGGAGACACCTTCTGATGTTCTCTTGGATAATCCATATTTTTTCAGAGAATTGTTGGGAGACTTATCTATCTTACACACACACGGCTAGATATTACCTATGATGTGAACCATCCAAGCCAATTAATTCATCAACCTAAACAGTCTCATTTAGATGTTGTTTTTTGGATAGTGTGATATCTCAAAGGTTCACCTGGCAGAGTAATTCCTTTCTCAGCCATTAAAGATCATAAGACAACGACCTTTAGTGATGCTGATTGGACGTCTTGCCCTTTTACTCGACGATCTTTATCAACTTTTTGTATTGAAGTGGTGGTTCCCTTATATCTTAGAAGACAAAAAAAACAACACATAATCCAAATCTTTGGCTGAATCTGAGTACAAGTGTCGCACTGGTGATTGCAAAGTTAGTTTGGTTGAAAAGACTTTTCATTGAGTTGCAACTTCCTCTTCCCAAACCAATTACAATTTGCTGTGACAATAAAGCTGTGAGTCAGATATAAAAAAATCCAGTGTTTCATGAGAGAACTAAGAATATAGAAGTAGATTGTTACTTTGTGTGTGGAAAGTATCTTCAACAGCTCATCAAATTGAAACACATCTCAACTAAGGAGAAGTTTCCGATCTTTTGACTAAGGCTCTAAATCTACAGTAGCACAAATATCTTATTAGCAAGTTAGGAATGATAGATGTCTATCATAATACCAACTTAAGGGGGAGTGTTAAAATTGTAATTGTGCGTCATTTCACGTTACAAAGAGCTGCATTTTTAAGTTTCAGTTATTACAATTATTACTATAATAATGTTCATTTTTAGTTGTGGTAATGTGATAAATTGCATTTGATTCCACAAGATTTTTTAGTTGACCTGAAAAGAAGTAATATAAATAGAAGGGGTTTTGTTCCTTGTAAAATATCTTAACACTTGAATAAAATTTATGAGAGAGCTTCCCCCCCAAACATATGTGCTCTTCTCTACAATGCTGATGGAGATTAAGATCAACTAGAAGAATTAGAACATTTTTTTTTACAAAAATAAGTGGGACTAGTTATGCCATTCCACTATATCTCAAAAACCCACCCAACCACATAAAATTATATTTCTCTACTGCCCACTCTCTCTCATCTATCAAACTTTATTTATATCACCACCAACTGTTCAAGAGAAGAACATCAACTCACCTCCTTTGAGAAATTTGTTGTAGAAGGTGAAGAATAAGGTTTAGAAGAGAGAAGAAGAAATCAAGAAGGAGGAGGAAGAGAATCTTAAGGAAAGAAAGATTTGATTGGATATGTAAGAGGAAATATCCATTCCTCTCCTTAAGCAAATTCTATATTAGCATCGATTAATGATGATCAATGTTCTAAGGAAGGAAGAAAAATTAAGGTTAAATTTAAGTTTCATGGTTAGGAAAGTTCATGCTTAAGAATGTAAAATTCATGAAATGTGCAAGATAGTATGATGTTACATTATAGTTGTGTATGTTTTGCTAGTTAATTTATGTTGAATGCTTTCTATATATGACATTAAACCTAGGACACACATGCTATAAAATGAAGTTAATTTCTTACTTTTTTCTTGTTTCACGAAGGTTGGTTAAACCAACTAGGAGGTTAGCCGATTGACTCGCAAATTCACCATCATAGTAGTGAGAATCGGCCAATCAACTTTAGGTCGAATAGCTGATCCTAGGTGAAGGTCCGACATACCCTAGAAGAACGCTCGACTGACCTGAAGCCAATTTGATTAGATGATATAGTTTTAAACTATTCAAATACTTTTAAGTTATAAGTTCAAGTTATTATCATGATTTTAGTCATGAGAAATATGACATATCTTTTAATGTTTACTTATAATCAATCAAGTATTCTATTCATTTTATCTATATGATGACAATTTATATGTAATTTGCACGCTCATCCGAAATTAGGTTAAAAGATGAACAATGTGATGGTAATGTTGCTTGATGTGTTGTAATTAGTGGAGTCATGATGGAACTCGTTAGGTATGGAGGAAACTGTTGCACCATCAATCTGATTAATTGTATGGTTGACGTGGTATCTCCAAGATAGTGTCAATGAGCAATTTTGGAAAATTTTCAAAGACAAATGAAATGACCATATAAGCGAACAAAGAAAGTCCCAAACAACAAGAATTCCTATCATCTCTCTTTTGATCCAATCTTTCTCTCATCTCTCTAGATCTTTGGAAATATTTTAACAACAATAAAATAATAATAATAATAATAATAATAATAATAATAATAATAATAATAATAATAATAATAATAATAATAATAATAATAATAATAATAATAATAATAATTAA
>LTAE01005152.1:0-29544 GCA_001647135.1 Pontederia paniculata | reverse complement strand
CTCTTTCCATCTTTGGTCGACCGTTTATGCTTCTGCTCCTTTTCACATGTATTCTTCCTTCAACATCTGTCGACCATTCTATGTTCTTAGGACGCCCACTGCACACATATGCTTCTTCCTGAGATGTCTTCCCTGTGCATAGGTCATCCATTCTTTTAGCTTCGATCGATCTAACATCTCCTGAACTTGAATATATCCTGTTACAGAAATCAGCTCAACAAGTTCATCAGTACAGACTGAGTTCACTTACAAATTTGTGATCATCCAAAACACTCTTGAGATCCTAGATTCAATAAATCGGAGTTAAAACAAGCCTAGAATTGCATTTTCAATTTGCAAATATTTGCACAAGAGAGAGTCACGATCGTGAGACCATCTTCATGGTCGTGAAAATGCCTATCACGACTTCTACACAACCTCACGGGCGCTATAAGAGGATGTATATGCATGGTATGCTATTTCACGACCGTGAAATCACTTTCACGAGCGTGAAATCACCCGATTCATCGCAATAACTCGTTTTCACATTCGTGAATGCATATATACAGCCCGTGAATGCCGTTGATGATGCTGAAACTTATGGAAACCGATGTAGAATCAATTTAAAACCCTAGGGGGACTTGAGGAACCTATATATAAGATCCCTAGGCACCTGGAGAAGGAATTCTTTTATCATAGAAGAGATTTTTGGAGACCATGACAAGAAATTTTACGCTGAAAGGAAGAGAAGAGAAGAGGGATTTGGAGGCTTCAAGTTCGAAGCTTTGCATGGGAAATCGAGAGAAACCTGCAAGCATCATCATCCCCTCCTCCTTGGTTTGTATTTACTTTTATTTTCTAATTATTCAGAGATAGACTTGGAACTCTCTGTTTGATGTTTCTATTTTTGATGCTTTAGTTTTATGATCGAACTCCATTCTATGGATCTTTTCTTCATTTGAATATAGTATGAACTCTTTGATAGTTTTTCATGTTTGTTCTTATTTCTTGCATGAATACATTAACCTAGGATAAACAAAAAGAGTCTTAGGTTGTGAAGTTAATTAAGAAGAAATCGAAAAAGCTCTTAATTGAGAGGGAACTCATTTAATGCATCTTGTTTAATAACTGGTTAGTATTAAAAACTAAGAGGGTTAATTCTTCTTTTTTATTTGCAATATAGATAACTCAAGCCTCAGGTTGAGAGTTCTCCACTTTTTCATTGATTTGTATGCATTATTACATGTGATAGGATCCATAACAACGATGGTGTAAATGAGGGTTCCCCTAACTCTCCTCACCTTTGATATATCTTCATCTTAACTTTGAATATCTTAGGATTGATTTCTAACTATTATCCAAATGATTTCTTTTTTACTTTCTCACATTACAAATCGAGATTACGGAAGTAAGCATTAGATAGTCCTCATGGGATCGACAACCTTACTCGCACACGTTATTACTTGGGCGACTAGTGCACTTGCTAGCATATCTCTATAAATTTTTTGCATCAAGATTTTCACGTCATTTTCGGGGACTATTCTAATAATACTTTTCTAATTTTGTTTGTTAGATTGGAATTTTTAATTTTGTTTGCATACACTTTCATGTTCCTTTTAGTGTTGTGTCGCTTTTCATGATATATCTCTTATACACAACTTGGTCAATTGAACACCCTCAATGAAAAAGAAACAAGGGAAATCAAAGTCACAATTTGAGGGAAAAAACAAAATTGCAAGAGAAGGTGGATGCCAGGAAGATGCACAACTAGAGCAACGTAAAGCATCATCGATCCATCAACAAAAAGACGTATAGAAAATAATTCAAGTTGGCATCAATATTCCTGGATAAAGCACCAGCAAACCATCCTGTCAATACAAAAAAGAAGACATTTTGACGAATCTACTGGTCATGCTTACACATATGATGAGCATGTTGATGAATAAAATCTCCACACAAGAATACTACATTCAAACCATGGAAAATCGGATCTCATAGATGAAAGGACATAATTAAGAGATTGATGGTGTCATCACATCGTCAATTGAGTCAATGACAAAACTAGAGGAAATGTTTGGTCAGTTTATTTTAAAAATTGAGAAGAAATTCATTATGCAAGATCAAATTATTCATGATTTGGAAGCATACTTGACCAAATTGAAGGTACACAACAACATAAATAATGTGGCATCTCCTCCTCCCCAGCCATTACAACTCCAATTGATATTTCAACAAATGGAAGAAAAACTTCAAGCATTAGAGAAGCAAGTTGCACAGTCGTCTTCTCAAATTGCCGAATCTCAAAAAGGCTGTGAAGAACTTAGAAATTACCATGTGTCCATGCCAACAACAAACCTTTTAAAAAAGAAGGTGGAGATCAAGAAGATATTATCAGCAAAAGGCTTGGATTACTCAGTGGAGGGTAAAGGAGACAAGCGAATACATTAACTTGAAGATAGAAGAGTCCGAAGAAGGAGTTGACCTTTGGATACTTTAATTATTATTACAACATTATCTCCTAATCTACCATCGTGACAAGAGGAGAGGAATACAACATTGACATTTTCACCATCAACATCAGCACCATCATCAACTACAACACCATCAACATTAGTAGCATCAACTTCATCCAAACAATGGCGACCAAAGAGCCCAACTCCAAATCAACATGAGCATAATTTAAAAAGTCAAATAATGGGCTAAGTGAGATCATGAAAGAAGAATACCGGAAATTGAGGATAGTTGGGTGTATCTTCACTTGTGTTTGAGGCACAACCCCCTCATTAGCAACTTTCAATACAACATGGAGGCATCGAGTTTGCAATGTCAACCAAGGGCGCTTGTTGGGAGGCAATCCAATTTTTTTACTTTCCTTTTAGTTTTTTTTTCTTTTTAGTTAAGTCATTTCTTTTAGGGTTATTACTCTCTCCCACACACACAATCGCTTGGGGTGCTAATTTTTATTGGTCCTACGTGCACAAAGGAGTCCAGCAAATTTCTGAAATGTCTAGAGGGATACCAATCATAATGAGCTATCATCATTGCCCCTTAAAGAATATAAGAGCCATGATGACTAATTTTCAACATTATCACAAATTTATCTTCAAAGCTTATGCCTACAACTCGTTCACGACAATTACAAACTTGCGTGAGATCTTTCCTTTTATTTTTAATTTATCATTTCATTAGTTCTTTTTCATACCCTTGAGTTTGGCTCATACTAAGAACAGTGTGAAGTTCGAGCTTGGGGGAGAGTGCATTCATGCATTGCATATTTGCTTAGTTATTGCATTTCATTTTTTATTATTTTACCTTTTGACTATATTTTCTTATGTCGTGAATTTTTCTTGAAAAATTCAAAAAAATTCAAAAAAAATCCAAAAATCTTGTGTCAAACATTTTCTTGTTCATTATTATTAATTGTTTATCTTACACTAATTTAGAACAACATTTTTTCAAACCATGAAATTCAATTACTATTGTTTTTTTATCAAATATCTTCATAGTATAGGATTTTGGAAAGCACAATGTTGCTAAGTAGACCTATAGCTTGATTTTATTTGTTTCTCTATTAGTCTTGATCATATTTGCATTTTTACTAACACGCTAATCATCTTTTGAGCTTTTTATCATTGAAAAAAAAGAATGAATATAAAAAGTGAAGTTTGTAAAACAAAAAGATGAACTATAAGTGTGTTATATAAAACTAGGGTGTGTTCGGGTAATTAGATCCGTAGGGAATTCTTGCTTGGCGACCTCAGGCCAACTGATTTGGTATCCGCTGATTGAAAGCTCGTTACATGGGCCATATTGTGCAATGTGGAGAAGCACATGAGTATTCAAATCACATCTTAAAACTCTTTTGAAAAAAAGAGAAAAATGTAATACAAAAAAATTCAATTGATATGCTAAGCTCATTTGATACTTGTGTTTTTAACATTGGTGCTACTATATGATGGACTATATGTTTTTATTTTATGGAGTTGGACACGATAAGTTTAAATATGTTGAGTTTAAAAAGTCTACGAAGTTGGGATCTTTCGGATGTGATTAAACACTTTGGCGGTGATCTGTAAAAGAGTGGTAGGAGGAAAGTATTAATCGGCGAGATGGAGGCTATGAGTGGATCCACTTGGTTCTTAAGCCTTGTCTTGACTTTTTGCTTGAGGGCATGTAAGCGTCTGAGCTTGGGGGAGTTGATGCATGCACAATTTTACATATTTTTAATATCATTTTAGATTAGTTTTTGTTAATTTCTACATAGCACACATCATTTTGTATATTATTTGCTTTTATTTATTTTGTGTTCATCATTTTTGTATACTTTTATCCATTTAGTGTCATAAATCTATGTGAGTTGTTGATTTTTATGGTGTAGTATGGACGAGGACAAAAAGATGAAGACATTGAAAAGAAATTGCACTAAAATTGGAGTTAAAATGGGCCCAAAATCGCATTTACGATTTGCTAATTTTTGCACACGAGACAGATGCGTGAGACCATCTTCACGGCTGTGTAAACACCGGTAAACCATCTCATGGACGCAAAAAGAATGTGTATGAATAGCATGCTATTTCACGGCTGTGAAATCACTTGATTCTTCGCAATAACTCATTTTCACGACCGCGAATGCATATTTACGACCCGTGAATGCCGCTGCTGATGCTAAAACTTATGGAAACCGACGCCGAATCAATTTAAAACCCTAGGGGAACTTGAGGAACCTATATATAAAACCCCTAGACACCTAGAGAAGAATTTTTTTTATCATAGTAGAGATTTTTGGAGGTCAAGGCAAGACATTTTGCACGGAAAAGAAGAGAAGAGAAGAGGCTTTAGAGGATTGGAGTTTTGAGCTTTGCATGGGCGATTGCATGGCTGGAAAATGGCATTCCAAAAGAGGCTAGTGATCCCCCATGGCTCTTCATCTTTTTGGAGAGCAGTCTTCATTGTTTTGTTGTCTATGAGAAGTTTCTTCACTCCTTCTTTAGGCCTAGGAACAAGCTTTCGATTATGGGAGAATGCTTGGGTCTCTAATGAGCCCCTTTTTGTAATTTATTTATGATTATATGCAATAGCACAAAACGAACAATCCAATATGGCTGAGTGCTAGTTCCTGACTCTTATGGCAGAGTAGCTTGTCAAGGAGTTGCTCCTTCTTATTCTTGAGCAGTTGGAGGACATCTCGTCGGATAGCTGTAAGATGGAGATGGACACCTAGCTAGTTTTCTGTTTGTGCTGTATACCAACTTTTGGATGAGAACAATAGGCTGGAAGATAGTGACATGAGGGCCAATTGCAACATTTTTTGGAAGTTTGAAGATGCCAATACAATTTAAAATCTTCGCATTGTTATTCAAGCATCAATGACTACCAATCAAGATGTATTTAGCTCGGTGGACTTTGGATATGAACACCAGTTGTGTTATGTGTGGTGATGCTGCAGAGGATTTTGACCACTTATTCTTTTCTTGCTCGTTGGTGAGAGCAATTTGGTCAGCAACAAGGTGTGATTGGATTAACAAGACATCAAGCTTGGAGTTCTAGAGGATGTGGAGAGGAGGGGGACATAAGTGACACATTACAACTTATGTATAGAAACATCATCGAGGTACCCTTTGCGATTTTATGGTCAATTTGGCCACAACACAATGATATTATATTTAAGGTGAGAGGGGCTATGTGGAGAATGTGGTATTAATGGCCCGAAACATGACAAGACACTGGGGAGAGGCTAATTTATATCTCTATTGAAATAATGTAACCCATGCTCTTGTCGTGTATTAAAGTTTCATCAATGAAAATGGATGATTGCAAATGAAGCAATCATCCTCCCCCTTCTCAAAAAAAAATCTCATTGCAAATATTATGCCCATATTTGGGGCTTTATTGACAAAACCGGATGTCACAGATAAAACCCATTTATACATTGTGTGATGTTTACCAAAAGGAAAACATAGAGATTGCTTGATCTCTCCTTATCCACAAGGAAATTACAAGCTTGAAGTTGCCTTGTTTTTACTAAAGAAGATGGCATATGACGTATGAGAGGATTAATAAGTGCCTAGTAAGCATGGCATCAGTAGATGTAACTTCCAAATGATAACACATTAAATTAGGTTTAGTATCAACATTAAGAGTGTCTCAACAACTACATCCTAAATATTTAACAAATTTATTCATGCTGAGTGACTAAAAAATGTTATCCGACACTTACGTTTCACTGACAATTTTGAAAGAACATTTTTGTACTATTGTCTTCATCAAATTATGCAGCTTTGCATGGTTGCTTGCATCCTTGCTACAATCCAAATAGACCCTAAAATTAAAATTTCAAAAACATATCTGATTTTGCAACAAATATCTTTGATGTTGTGAAGCAAAACCATACTGCATATGAATACTTAGCTTAAACTGATGCCTTTGCAGTAACAATTACCATAGTGATGACACTTCTATAACGTTAGGGCACAAGGCCTCAAAATGAAAATAAATGCTATATTAGCATTGCAAATTATTCACATTATGAAGTATTAACACATCTAAGCAAAAAACTACAAAATGACATCACGTAAGCATGCATGCTAAAACAACACAATATGTTTGGATAAAGCAGGAGTTCCACTAAGCAAAATCCAAAATAATATGTGATTTTTAACTAGATATAAAATTTCAACATTCATTTTGAGATTCACAATACTAAAAAAATGGCAAAATGATAAATCTTTGGCCTAAAGATTCGCAACCATCAAGGTGAAAATTTTGGACCAAATCCTACTTTGACATCTAACTTTTATTATTCAAACCAATATGTTATGTCAAAAAACAAATGGACCACAAAAGAAGACATATATGCTGAAATTATATGTTCATCTCGTTCAAGCTTGCCTGTAAATCAATAACATACTAAAAGTGTGTAAAACTGCAACAAACATAAAAATGAAAACAAAAAAATTAAAGAACACTAGGATTTCTGCAAGCAAATATGCATGTCTTCTTTTGCCTAGTTTCATTGAAGGAATGAATTTCATTATTAATATAATAAAATTTGATGAAAATAATTATATATTTTGGGCTCCAACAGTAGAGCAATTCATCCTAGGAAGAGATAAACTTGGCTATATTGATGGTAGTCTTCCAAAGCCTAAGCCTGGTGATGCATCATATAAATAGCGACGACTCGAGGATAGTAAAGTTTGTATTTGGACAATCGATTATGTTCATCCCCACATTGAAAAGTTTATAATGGGAAAGGCAAACACAAAAGATTTCAGGATTCACTCTTAAAAATGTATGGAAATAACAAGATGATGTTCGAATTTATGAAATCACTCATGAGATTAATCAAATTTCACAAGTATATCTCATTGTTACTACATATTTTGGGCTTCTGAAGTTTAAATGGAAGGATCTTCATTACTATTCACAATTTTCTTAGGACACTACATCTGATGAGGAAAATTTGGAAGAGAGAACATAAATTGTGCATATTTCAAATTTTTGGAGGATTATCTGAGCATGAAATTACAAGGAATCAAATTCTAAGCTTTGGCCAGAAGTTAAGTTTGAATGAAGTGTATTGTCGAATTTTAGGAGAAGAAACAAGATAAAAGGCAATGAGCTCTCTCCTTAATACGATGATTAAAGTGGCTGACCAACAACAATAAAATCTTATTTCTACAAGTCATGTGCATGGGAAGATCTATAGACTCAAGATAATCGACATTGTGCACATTATCGATGCTCAAGTCATGAAGTCGACAACTGCTGGAACTTTATTCATAAAATAAGACCTAGAAATATAAATTTGACACTCGAAAAACACCCATGGCTGCTATTGGTGAAACCATTCCCACTTCACAAGACATATATGAGATTAAACCTCTTTTTCCTAAGGTTTTGCTACAACTTCAAACTTATGATAATGCAAAATGTAGACAAGTGAACTCTCCAATGCTTGTTCCTCTAATGCCACAGTAATACTAGTTATGCATTAATTTCTTCAGCCAAGGCCTGAATCCTGGGTTTAAACTCAAGAGCATCCGGTAATTCCTATTACTTTCACTCATATTCACGTACTCTAAATGGTAAGCAAGTTCAAGTAGAAAATGGTGATTTGATAAGATATACTAGTGTGGATTCTATAATTGTTAAAAATTCTTTTACAACTTGAAAATTTCTTACATGTGCCTACGACTTAGTCTTCTTTATGTTAGTCAAATTATTCCAAGGCTGAATTGTCAAGTGATTATGGGTCAATGATTGTTTCTTCTAGAATTGATGACGAGAAGGATGATTGATAATTGGGAGTGGTCATGTTTAGGATGGTTCATATTACCTCAATAGAGGAAGTGCACAAACCCTCCTAGGAAAATCCATGAAGTTTGGCAAGTAAATTCAGTTATTTGAAATTTATATTTGGCATGCTCATTTAGGACAATGCCCTTTAATTCTATGAAACACATGTTTGCAAACAAATACCATAACTAGCATTTTTTTATATTAATGGTGATATTAGTACAATGTCACATCAAACTCGTGTTACTTATATGTCGAGTAGTAATTGAAGCTTCTAAACCATTATACTTAGTTGTTTCATATGTTTGCAGACCATCCAGTATGTCATCTTTATTTGGTTATATGTATTTATTTTTTTTATTGATGCCTACAGTAGTTGCACTTGGTTTGTTCTATTTGAAAATTGCTCAAAGGTACCTGTATGGTTTTTTATTTTTGTCTTAAGATCAAAACTCAATATGATAAATAAATAAATAAAATTTTGTTCTGACAAAAATTCCAAAGAGCACATGAGTTTTATTCTTTGAAATTATTCTTATAGTGTGGGAACTATCCATGAGAGTTCTTGTACCAACAAACCTTAACAAAATAGTATATTTGAATGTAAAATATACATCTACTTGAAATTTCTAGAGCTATTCTCTTTCAACATAAGATACCATAACATTTTTGGGAAGAGGCGGTAATGACTTAAGACATATTTAATTATCACATGTCTTTGGTCATATCAATAATATTCTTTTCACCTGGCTGCACTTTGATCAACCACTTTATAAACTACCCCTTAAGGTGTTCGGATGCTTGTGTTATGTACATATTCATTGGGTTGGACACTCTAAGCTTGAGTCGAGAGCTATGCATGGAGTATTCCTTGGATACGCCTCCTCATCCAAAGAGTTATAAATGTTATGATCAAACTCAAAGAAAGTGGTTTTATATCTCATGATGTCACATTTTTTGAACAAGAGAGCTAACCATTTGTATAGGAACTTTTACCAAATGATTTTTCCAGTCAGGCTTCTCATTTACATCAATGAATTAACTTTCAATGCCTGTAATGGCCAAGGTGAGGGGGAGCATCATACATATGACAATAATAAATTTAAGGTTATAACATACAAAAAGAAGAACATATAACTCAAGTTAGAATTTGTTGGTCCAAATATAAGAAAAAATGAAGTTGAAGCAATTGAAATGGATAATACTAAAGATGTCTATTCCCATGATAGCAATGACTCCCAAGGTCACAACTTTCAAGGTCCGTAAAACATTGATTTGCCTACAGATCTTTGAAAGGATACATGAGCATGTGCTAAATCTCATATGGTTTATTGTATTTCAAATAATATTTCTTATGTTCATATTTTTGTTATTATGCTACCTTTTTTCTCCATCTTGTCTTCCTAATTAATTTGCAAAATCTTAAGAAAACCAAAATGGATAGAAGTTATGCGAGAAGAGATGAATGCTCTCCAAAAGAATCATATTTGGTATGTTGTTGAGATTCTTGAAAAAAAAACACAAATATAGTGGCAAGTAAGGGTTTTCACAGTTAAATCTCAAGCATATGACGCAAATATACATTATAAAACAAGATCAGTTACGAAAGGTTTTACTCAAAAAGAGGCAGACTACTTAAAGACTTCTGAACATATTGCTAAAATGAAAATTGTGAGTCATAATATAAGTAGCAATAAAATTTAATTGTAATTCATGGAATTGGATGTGAAAAATGCTTTTCTTAATGGTGATTTAAGAGAAAAAGTGTTTATGCATTGTCATCATGGCTTTGCTCAAAAGCATAAGTGTTGCCAATCGAGGAAAGCTTTATATGGCTTGAAATAATCTCCAAGAGCTTGGTTTGCAAGACTAAGATGGGTAATGCTAAAATTTGGGTATAAGCAGAACAAATTGTTTGTAAAACAAAAAAAGGAAAGGATGTGATTATCTTGTTGGTCTATGTTGATAGTGATCATCACCATTGGTAGTCAAGTGAAAATTACTTCATTAAAGTCTAAGAATTTGAAATTAAAAATTTGGAATATGTGATATTTTTTGGGTATGGAAGGAGATTTACTTGTGTCAAAGGAAATATGTCTTGGATTTTCTATTGAGATAGGATATATTGGCGCCGAAATCGCTCCTATTGAACAATATCATAGGCTTTATTTAGCTTCATGGAAGCCCTTGCATCAGCTCAAAAGAAAAGGTATCAAAGCTTGTTGAAAAACTCCTTTACCTTATTGCAACAAGAGCTAATATCACATATGTTGTAGGCATAGTTAGTCAATATATGCATGCTCCTCCAACTAGTCATATGGAAGTTCTATTTGAACTCTTAGATACTTGAAGAATAGTCTTGGTAAAGGTATCTTATTCTCAAAAGAAAAAAAAATGTGAATACATACAGGTATTCTCGTGTGATTGAACATGATGTAGAAATGATAGGATACTGATTACAAGTTACAATATATTTGTTGTTGGCAATATTGTAGCTTGGAGAAGTAAAAAGAAAATTTATGTGCAAGGTCAATGTCTTCAGTTGTTAAGCTTTTATGGGTTTCTCTTGAAATATAATAGACTTATTCTTATGACTCATATGAGACTTTTATGTGACAACTAAGAGACCATTAATATCACAAATAATCTTGTCTAGCATGATAGACCAAAGTGCATAGAAATTGATTCTATGAAACTTTGTTGTCCTTATGTTCAAACACAAGACCAAGTCATTGACATTCTTATCAAAGCACTTTCATGTGATAGATTTTACAAACTTTTTGACAAGTTATGCATGGTTGACATGTATGCACAACTTGAAGGGGAGAGTTGTAACAAATACTCATTGGGCTAATGGATCAGTGGAAGTTACCAAGACCCACAAACTATATTTTTCCTCTTTTATAGTTTAATGCAGAAAACCTTAGACATTAGAGTAGTGGCTTCTTCTCCCGTGATTTTTCCCTCTCTTCAGAAAGGATTTTCATGTAAATCTTCTTATTTTGTGATTATTTTTTATGTGTTAACAATATAAATATAAATATGTTGTTCTTCGTATTGACTTAAGCTTTTAGGATTATTGGTAGCTCATCTAATTTACTTGGAGTTGGAGCAGGAGGTCCTGATTTCAGACCTCGATGAAGCTCATACTAAAAAATAATTTCATGTATTAGTGTTTCACGTGTTGTAATTCGAGCTAGACCAATGTTGTTAGCGGTCAACACGTAAGGAGAGTGTTAAGAATATAAATATAAACTACCGGTTTAAACTTTTACAATTGTTTGTAGCTCATCTAATCTTTCATAGATTAAATTTAATGGTTTTCCTTTTCTCTGAATCCCTTAATTTTACTATACTTGTTGCTGCCTCTCTCTTCATTTTTGTGTGTCCTTCTCCAGCTTTCCCTCTCTTCTCTCGTCTCTTGCCTCCCTCTTCTCCATTTCTTTCTCCTTTCAGTTTTCTTCAGTGTTTAACTAAAAAGTAATGCAAAAGCCCAAGACTAAACACTGTCTAAATCTTGTAACATGTCACATGGTGGTGATGATATTACTTGTTCTATTTGGTGAGCATGATCTTGTGCTTGTGTTATATTACTAGGAGTCTAGACAACTCAATAAAATTATATATTTGTTGTCATAAAAGTCAGTCCAACACCAAAGTTGCTCAGTATCATTAATAAATCCTTAAAAAAAAGTAGCCCACTTGAAAAGGTCCATTTTCACAAACAACTGACATATTACTAAGGGATTTTATAGAAAAATAAAGCTTTGTAAGACAAAATGTGACCCTCTCTTGAAAGTAAGTGAACAAAGTGCCTTGATGGTGCTAGATTACTGTCATCAATCTTAATGCCTAAATGTAAGAGCTTCTAAGGAACCTTATGTAATCATCCGATTGCCCATCAGGTGTAATAAATGTGCTTGTGTCGACCAAGAAAACCACAAAGATTTTAAGAAAGGGATGTAGAGGTTTTCTAGCAAGTGTTGTTAAAACAAATGATGAACAACTACTTGGACTGAAACATGTGGATGTTGTGAGAGGATCGCTAGACATATTTCACAAAGACTTGTCGAGAATACCATCTCAAAGGGATATTTATTTCACAAAGTGGAGAAAATCTCAAAGCCACCTTATAAAGTGAGACTGATCGAGGTGTATGAGTTGAAGAATCAACTATAAGAATTGCTAAACAAGCATTTTATTAGGCTTAGTGTTTCACCATGGTGTATACTGGTCTTGTTCGTTAAGAAGAAGTATTAGTTCCTTAAGACATTTTATTGACTATCATAAATGTTGAACAAAGGAACAATCAAGAGAAACTATCCTTTCCCAAACATCAATGATTTGTTTGACCGACTATCATCGACGTCAATGTTATCAAATATTGATCTCCAAAGTATTTATCATCAACTAAGAGTTGTCGAGCAAGATATAATGAAAATCGCTTTTCAATTGAGGTATGGACATTATCAACTTCTCATTATGCCTCTTGGACTAACGAATGCTCCTATTGCTTTTATGTATCTTATGAACATAATATTTAGTCCTTAATTGGACAAGTTTATCATCGTATCGATGACATATTCACCTATTCATCAAGTCCCGAAGAACATAAAAAATACTTAAAGATTGCATTAGTCACTAAGAAGATGCAAGTTAAATGTCAAATTATCTAACTGTGACTTTTGGTTGAAGAAAATTTGTTTTTAGGACACATCGTGTCAAAAGATGAAACTTCAATGGATCCGAGTAAGGTCGAGGCTGTGGTGGATTGGAATAGGCCAAACATGATGACGAAAATCATAAGTTTCTTAGGATTGGCCGGATATTACCGAAGGTTCATTCAAGAGTTTTCAAAGACTATCTCATTTAAATTATTTGAAAAGGAAATGAATGAAGTTTGAATAGACACCCAAGTGTGAAGCGAGTTTCTTAGAACTCAAGAAAACACTCATCACCACGCCCATGCTCAATGATCCTTCAAGAAGTGGAAGATTTGTTGTTTATAGTAAAGTTGTTGCACTAGTCTTGATTGTGTACTAATGTAACACGGGAGGGTAATGACTTATGCATCAAGGCAACTAAAGAAACATGAAGTCAATTGCCTAACTCATGATTTGGAGTAAGTGGAGGTTGTCTTTTCTTTGAAGATATGATGTCACTATTTGTAAGGATAGACATTTGAAGCGTTCACGGATTATAAAAGTTTGAAGTATTATTCTCACAAAAGGAATTGAACATGGAACAAAGATAATGGCTTGAGTTTCTTAAGGATTGTGGGTTTTCTATCATGTATCATCCAAGCAAGGTGCGTGGCTGATGGCTTAAGTAGGAAATGGAAAGGGTCACTTGCTTGTTTAATGATTCACAAATAGAACCTTCTTGAGAACACAGTGCAACAGAATCCAACTCCTATTGGAGGAAACGTAGTGATGATGACAGTTCTTGTTATCTAATCTGGCTTAGTGAGTAGAATCATTGAAGCTCAAAGGAGAGATTCAGAATATGATTACATGATTCTCTTATGCAACAAGGAAATCACAAGTTTCACCTTTTGCAAAGATGGTGTTATGCGATGTAAATTTTTTTCATGGATTCAAATGGCAAGGCTTTAAGAAGAGAATTTTTTTATGAATGCCACAAATTTGTGTTTATTATCCATCCTAAAAGTACAAACATGTTTAAAGACTTACAAAAGAAAACTTTTGGTGGAAAGGCATGAAAAGAAAAATTGTCAAGTATGTGTCAAGATGTCTTCTTCGTCAATAAGTCAAGATTGAGCATCAAAGACCATCGGAGTTGCTTCAAAGTGTGATAATGAATTTTATTATGAGATTATCACGAATCAAAAGTGATAGTGACTAAATATGTGCAATTATGGATAGGTTGACGAAGTCAGCTGACTTTCTATTAATGATGACAAGTCAATCTCTAGAAAATGTTGAAGTTGTATATTAAGGAGAAGTTTCCAAGATGCTTTTGGTACAAGGCTAAAATTTAACATAATTTTTCATCCAAAAATCGATGAACAAATTAAAAGCACAATCTAAACACTTAAAGATATGTTAAGTGCTTGTTCTCTATATTGGCATGATAGTTGAGATGCTCACTTTATGTTGGCGGGAGTAAGTGAAAGAAGACTTCTTAAATCGTACTAAGTGTAAGATTGCTTTAACAAAGTTGACTTGAAAAGAAAGAGAATGTTAAAAGCACAAAATAAGCAAAAAGGTTATGCCAATCAAAAGAGAGAGGAACAAACTTACATCGTATGTGAGTATATGATGTTGAAGACTTCGCCAACTAAAGAAATAATGCATTTTAGCAAGAAAGACAAATTGAACTCAAGATATATTGAACCTTTTGAAATTTTAAGATGGTAGGAGAAGTGGCATATAAGTTAACACTACCACTCTTATATGAAAGACTTCATGATGTGTTCCATGTGTCAATGCTTAGAAGATATCATCATGATGATGCTATTGTAATAAGAATTGAAGAGCCAAACAGTAAAGACGACTTAACTAATAAAGAACAACCCATTGAAAATATGAGTATCAAAATAAGCATATTAAAAACAAGATAGCATCAATGATCAAAATGGTATGGAAACATCATAAGGAAAGAAAGCTACTTGGAAACTTGAGAATTAAATGAAAAAGATTTCACACCTTTTCGATGAATGTTTAAATTACAATTATGAAAATTCAAGAACAAACCTTAGTTCAAAAGGGTACGATGTAAACCCTCCAAAATTAAAAAAAAAACACACTAACATAAAATGGCCTAGAACCCCATATTAACCATTTTTGCAACTCAAAAGCTAGGGTTTCGAGAAGTTGTTTATCATTGTTGCGACCATATATGATGCCCTCATATAAATACCTAAAACCCTTAAGGAGACCATTTGATCTCTCTCTCTCTCTCTCTCTCTCTCTCACACACACACACACACACACACACACACACACACACACACACACACACACACACTCACTCACTCTCATGGGCACACACCAAAAGCTAGGGTTTTGAGAAGTTATTCACCATTGTTGCAACTCAAGGTGAATTTGGAGAGGGACAAAGAGCTCAAAGGCAAGAGGACACATTAAGTTGGGAAGGAAGGAGAGCAAGGCATCAAGAACGAAGTAGGAAGGAGAAACTAAGCTTATATAGAGGTGATCCAATCCCTCGTTTCTTACCTCAAAATGTGATTTGAAGATTATAGGAACATCATATTCTTATAAAATAGAAATGTAGGAGATGCCTTATAGATTGATGAATTAATAAATTAGTTTATGAATCATACGATAGACATTATGAGTATGTTATGTTGTTATGAATATTTTAATGGTCAAATTATGATTCTATCATGTCATGGAAACTTAATGTTATGAAAAGGATTAAGTATGAATCCTAGATTGTAATCTTAGCTCAAATGCATTTCATGTTCTTATGCTTAATTGAGTATGTCATGTTATGCATGCAAATCCTATTGTGAAATTGAGCAATATATGTGTTAAGTTAGATATGAAAATTGGATTTAATTGGGGAAAAAATAGCTCATTACGCTTGAACTATAGCGGATCTTGGACCGCTACGTCCTGGCCATAGCAAAGGAAGCAACTCGTATGGAGTTCATGACAGGTCGTAACGCTCTTCTTCCAAGCCGTAGCTCGACCATCATGCCGCTCTAGCACATTTTAGTCCAAACTGTAACGAGCCCTGGCGAGCTACGATTGATCCATATCCTCACTCAACCAATCATAGTGAATCATTAGCAAGCTACGTTTCAACTGTAGCCACGCTCATCAAACAATATTCACCCCTAGTTTCATATGTCTATTATGATGTTACAACCGAATATGCTATGTTTTATGCTCTTAGGGTACAAAATCTTGTATGATTGCCAATCAACTAGACATTGAAATGCATGTTATGTCGTAATTAGGTCAAAAGAAGCAATATTGAACCAAGATTGATTGGCACATATGGTAGCGGGTCTATGTCCCGGGTTGAGGGACAAGGGAGTTAGTAGCTCCAAGTTCCAACCCCGAAGTCGCCATCTTGGCTAGGATGCTAGTAGTCTTGAATTATCGATGGGTCTCACGACCGTGAACCGAAAAAAAAAGAAGCAATATTGATTGTTATGCTTGATGTATTGAAAAGAAGATGAAACTTTGATTAACTTAGTCTTGATGTATTAGCAATGATGGGGAAAAATGTCTTTGACACTTCTTAGAAAGTTGTCTTTGTAACACTCTGAAATTCTATCATCTCCACGTGGCAGAGCTTCCTCTCATAGGAACTACTACATTAGTCAATAAAAACTCTTCACGGATCAATAAAAATATGGAGATTAACAATTTTAATTATCGTTCTAAATCATGACAAAAATAGATCATGTTAGGATAAATGTAATTCAAATTACTTGATACAACACTTGACTTTATGGATATCACAAATCATTATTTGATCTCGTTTACCCACCTTTTTAATGTAGGTCTGTTTCTTCTTGTTTCCTCCTATTTTTGGCTTTTGCTATGTCTCTGAGTCCTTGTTACGTCGTTGGTATCTCTCCTTCTCCCTTCTATTGTAGTCATCGACAGGTACGTGAATGAGAGAAAAGGAAGAAGTAGAGAGAAAAGTGAGAATGGAAGGTTTATCGGGAAAGATTTATAACACGGATGGGAAAATATGGTGAGGTTTCTAAAGAGTTTGTATTTTATCAAGCGTCTATGAGGAGATGTAAGGAAGTCATCCAAGGGGTTTTCCACTTTGTACCTTGTTGGTGCCTTACAGGTAGGTCGTAGTGCAGCATGGCATCGCTATGGCTTGCCCATAGTGATGCTTCCGCTCCCATATTAGTTTTTGTAGGTTGTTACAAATATACTATCGTCATTTAGTAAGTTTATAATTTTTTCCTTTCAGAAAAATAGATCCCTCGATTTTCTTTTGCAGAATGATTAAGTGGAAGCTGTCTCTCAGGCCTCTCCGACTAATTCTACTATTGACTTTCCAAAAATGTATAAACATCACTGCCTCAATTCATTTGTCACAAACTTTCTTTTTAAATACTAAGACAATTATTTCGAATAGATACATATAGAGTCGTATGAACTTTATGAGTGGAATATAAAATCCATATAACATTCTATACCAATTTAATTCATTTAGGTGATCTTACTTCTTAAACTCAGTTGATTCGAGAGTCTTACAAGCTTGAGACAATCCATATTATTACGACGACAATCGAAAAAAATAATATAATAATATTTGAATTGTGATTGTTTATATATATATGACAAGGTCTTTCCAAGCGATTTATCTAATTTGAGAAGGATGAGACACTTTCGAAATTCTATTCTAAGATCAATATATTATTCGAGTCCGATCTGCTACAAATTGAACAAATCGCTTATTACTTCTAATTATGGGTTTGATAAAAATATTAGAATATAGTGAAAAAATAATTCACAAGTAAGATGATCTAATTGATAGGATAGAAGGCCTGCTTGTGTTGTTTTTCATCCACTTTTTTTCGCCACTTAGGTAACAATGAGCTCGAAGATGAGGAAGATCGAGTTGCCTCTGCATTTGACACCCGTAGCACCAACTCCATTGGTTCCTCCTCTTTTTCTGTCTCAACTACTTTTTCACTATGTAATAACTATGTGTTATATGATTTTCATTATTTGAGTTGTTAAGTTCAAGTAAAATAGTCGTGATTCAGATCCTATGATTAGATTAGATGCATATGCATTGTTTAGCTAGTAATTATATAAGCATGCCTAAATTTTTGAGTAGAGGTATAAAGAAATTAGGGAATAAGAAAGGAAGGTGTGAATAAGTCGAGTATGCAACGATTGATCCGTCCGGCCTCCCACGTCGGATTTGATTTGACTCGGATCCTAAATATATTTATCACAAAAAGATATTAAATTTTTATTAAGTAGTGTCAAACAATTCGATAATGATAAAACAAACATGTGTTCAACTCTGAAGTTAACCCTTAGAAATATGAACACAATGTAAAAGCAAAAAAAAAAAAAACATTACTAGGCGGGGTGGGTGGGTGGAGGTGGTGGGGGAGAGATCAATCAAGAAGCTTGTTGGACTAAAAAAGACGAGTAAAAAGAAGTCGTGATTTTGTAAAACCATGCGCAGTTCTAAAATTTGAACCAGGTTTAAAAGCCAAGTGCAGTTCTAAAATTTGTTGAAAAAACAGGTTTATACAACTATGGATGGGGGAATGCAACGAAGAACGGCAAGCATGTATTACGAAATGCAGAATACACACATATAAATAGTATGTACTGCTTCCTGATCTTTTCTGCTTGGTCCTTTCACAGCTCACACCATCGAAAGTACAGACCCATTTGATAAAATGTAAAACACAGAGTATAAAGCTTATCACAAACTGGAAAAAACTAGTAGAGGGAAATTTAAACACTAAGACCACAAATCATTATAACAGCGCATATGCTGCAATCCATGAAGAAAGCCATCAATCCTTTCTGAAGAACTAACAATACTTCCAAGGTTCTCCCTATATTGTCTACCAAATCATGCTCCTCCTTTTTGGCCTTCTTTTCTCCCTTGATTTCCTTATCAGTTCCTTGGGTTACTATTAGCCGCCAGACCACGATGGTCACATCCGTCAATAGAACGAGGAACAGAGGTCTAAAGTTGATGATGTTCCCAACAAACCCAGCGCCAAATGCATAACCCTTGCTCAGTAAAACAACTACAATTGATATGCAGACGGCAAAGATCAGACGTATATTCTCAGAAGTTGAAATAGAGTGAGTGATTCTTTTTAATGAGAAAATTCCCTGCTTATTTCCGGGTACATTTGATGTAGCCGTATCAACATGTCGATCAGTTGGCCTTCGTCCCACCAACATAGCTGTCTCAACTATTTCTGGTTGGTTTTGACTTTGATGTTCCCGATCTGCCATTTCCCTTTCTGTCTTGAATTTGATGGTATCATCTCCCTTCTCACTGCTATGTGTTTCATCAAATGCAGACGGTTGAGAAATTTCATTACTCTTCTCGCTTTTGAGTTTATTATAAAGGTCACTACTGTCTTCAGCCCTTCCTTGACTAGCAACACCAGATGCATCATCCTCAAAAGGCAGAGCAACTGCAGCTAAATGCATACATCATCAATGAGCTTATGGAAGAGGATAATGTTCCAAGTCCCAACAACAGTGTGCAAAAGCAATGAAAAATGATACACTGAAAGATAACAACACAATCTAATTACTACCAAACAGCATTGGTCACCAGAGAAATATTCGACAACAAAAAAAGAACTACAAAATTATTAAAAGTGAAAAAAAAACTCAATTTAATTAATACCAAGCAACCTCTTTTCGGTTACAAGGGAAGCACATGGCCTAATACACAGGATTTTTGGATGGTTCTTTCAGCTACCACTAGAGAAAAAATTTCACCTACATCAAAATAGTTCTCTTAAATAATGCCTGACCCTTGTTGGCAGTCATAAAATTATCTTTTAAATAATCATAGGTTTTGTAAAGTCAACTTGATCCAATCAACAAAATTACCTAAAATTTACTATCTTTCACTTGCTTTTTTCTGCCATATTAAAATGCAAAAACTCACTGTGAACTTGTAATAAAGGACTGACCGTTTGACACTTGCACTGCTCATATAACATTTTCCAACATTTTTTGTGATAGAAATTTATTCAACTTCTCATTCAAAAATAGCGTTTTACCCATTTAATCCCATGATCATGGAATACACCTATCACCCATTTAAAGATGTACATAAAAACTCCGACTCAAGTAACCCTTCCAAAATTTTTCTATGCATAATACTCAACTTTTAGTTTAGGTCGGTCAAAAGCAAAAGATTTAGCTACTGTATACTCAGGCAGACTAGGGAAGAAACTGATTTCAGAAAGGTCCATTGTAGCAATTTGGGAGGCAATACCTTTGGTTCCTCTTTATTCATCAGAACATTGAGAACGACTAGCACAAAAAATTTCTTCTAATCAGGGAAACAAGAGGATTCAAATATAGGACTCCCTCTGCACTGGTACTATCTTAAATCTTGCAAACTAGAGTTTAGATATCTATAAAAAAAAATCGTAGACTTCTCGATTTAATTGATGCAAAGAGAAACCTTTGAAGTTTAGCCCGACTCATAAAAGCCTTGGAAGTCGAATTACAGATTGGACGCTCAAAAGTTGCTCAAAAGTTGCTCGATGTGCAAAGAAACGATAAAACACTGAAATAATAAACATATCATTCATAATTTGCCACTGCGTATGTTCTTCCTGTTATTGCAGGGAAGTTATTCGTTCATAAGTCCATGAAAGAAAAAGAAGTGGCTTTTGAAGCATGGTCCTCTAATGCATCGGTTCAAAGGAATTACATGCACAAATTGGGCATCAAATCAATAGAACAGGCAGCAGATATAGATAGATAGAGAGAGAGAGAAACAGAGAGGAGAAGATAGAGGATATTACCGGAGGGACGGAGATGTTCGTCTGAACTCGGAGGAGGAGGAGGACGTGACTCTGGTAAGGACTGCGTTTGTCCGAGGATGAAGGCGAGGCGATCGGAACCCCGATCCAAAATCCGGCGCCGGCGAGCATCTCGCGGGCTGTCCATTTCTTTGCACTGTTTCCTTCGCCGCCGTCACGAGCTTTCTGAGCCGATGGAACGAACCAAAGCAAGTTGTGTCGTCCAAATACGATGGGCCGGACCTATTGGGCCTTAATTATATAATATGGTGAGAAGAGAAAACTATTAGGCCCTTAACCCTTGGATGTTTAATCATTATGTTTGTTTGACGAATTATTTTATAAATAGATATTTAATATTAAATTTTATCGAAAATATCATATATTAAATAAAAAATATTATAAAATAATTATTTTTTTATCTCCGTAATTTTTTATTTTTTTATTTCTTTTGTAGTTACAACATATATAAAAATGTAATTTAACAACTTAATTTTTTTATGTCGAAAAAAGTAATTGTAAGATACTTTTTTTTAAAAGTGTCTTACTAAAAGTCCATTACTGTAAATGGACTCAAGAAAGAGAAAACAATAAGAAAAAGCCCATTGTTATTAGTCAAATATTATTGTTGTTTTGTACATAGAGAATGAAAAAAAAAAGAACTTGGCTTTCATTTATTTATTTATGTTAGAAAATTTATTTCACGAAAGGCAATTTTATTTGTTTCATATTTCCATTTTGAGTGGAAGTGGTGGTTTATTAAATTGTAAAACATGTATCCTTGTTTATTTTCACCAATGTAGCAATTCCTTATTGGAAAGTAAGAGGTTACTATTAATGCAGGCGAGCAAATTTCGCGCACTACAGATATGATCAAATATATTTGATTAATAGGGTTAAATCGGGATTCATTCCAATTTGTTGTTAACCCCCTATCCAGTGCACAATTCTGATAAATGGTGATTGTAGCTCATAATAAATAATTGAGTTAAATATACCTAGAAAGTAGACTATGCATATTATATTTTCGTCCTCCAATGGTAAGTTAATATTTTTTCCAATTTGAGATTTATTGATAATACAATTAGGAAATGGACTTTATTCTTAAGTAAGTTATTCATGCAGAGTACATTCCATGAAAATACATTAGAATTGGACAATAAAAGGATAGATAATATGACTATATTCGATGACGAATTCATTTTAAATTAATATTTTTCTAATTTGAGATTTACTGATAATACAATTAGGAAATGAAGTGTATTCTTAAGCAAGTTATTCATGCATGGTGAGGACGAATTCATTTCGAGGACAATAAATGGTGATTGTAGCTCATAATAAATAATTGTGTTTAATATACCTAGAAAGCACTTGATGCTTTATGACTATGCATTGTATATGTTAGCCCTCCAATGATAAGTTAATATTTTTCCAATTTGAGATTTACTGGTAATACAATTAGGAAATGAACTTTAATCATAAGCAAGTTATTCATGCATGGTACATTCATGAAAATACATTAGAGATGGACAATAAAAGGATATATAGTATGGCTATATTCGAGGACGAATTCATTTTAAGGAGATTATAATGTAACACATGATAATTTTAAATTATTTTAAATGGTCCAACATGGACTATGTCCAACTCCACGTGGGTCGTGTTGTACTTTAGCAATGACAGCCCGAATAAATGAAGGAAATAGATCATGTGCGTCCAACATAGCAAAGTCTTATGATATATAGATTACGGATTTTCAAATTTAAATTATTTTTTTATAAACGGTCCAAAACCCTAGAACTCTCGTATATAATACTTGGACACAAGTTATTTTCCTAAAGGCCATTATTTGTTTCCCCAATCGTCAAGAAGGCTTTTCTTTTTCTCCCTCTCTCACCTTGAGGATTATTGGAGAAGATGTCGAGTGCCGACAGCAATCAAGGGAAGGAGAAGATCTATCAAGGGAGAGAAAAGAGAAGAACAAACGCGGATGAGAAAGAAGAAGTTAGAGCACCAATAATCAAGGTATGTAATTAGATGATCAACCTTAGGGCATTGCATATATGAACGATTGAATGAAAAAATTAGAAAGATTTTTAGGATATAATTCTTACATTAAAGTTATAATTTTTGTACCAAATCGCTGAAAGTATTGTGCATGGATTGATTTTGGGACGGAGATGGAGACTACAGTCATCGTGGGCATTGATGAATGACGAGATATCCTCCTTTCTTCTCCAAGTACCCAAGGATCTTAAGTATGGTTTTTGGAACAGAGTTGTTACAGTTTGGAGGAGATTCGTCGAGGTTTTCATAAGGGAGTAGAATTCATGGTCCATGAACTTCCCTTCACGGTCATGAATTGGGTAGACATCGATAGTGTCATGGCCGTGAACTAAAAGTCACGCTTGTGAATGTATGGTTGTAAAGTGTGAAATTGAAGAGAGAAGATCGTTGCTTCGATCACGCTCGTGATATAGTACATTGATGAGTGACTAAAAACACCATTTTCATCCCTCATTTATGTCACCTTTTGGTCGTGTTTTGCATACCACTTGAGGCCTTCTTGCCACATTTTTACCAAATTGCAATAATTCTATATTTGACTAACTCATTTTCAGGAATATTGCATATCGTTATAAAATTGGGTTTATTGTACAGTTTTGGAGCTAATAATGTAGAAATAGGCAAGCAAGGATTCGGCCGTTCAATTTCAAATTCAAATTGCCCCCTTGATGAAGGGAATCCCCACAATCAAAAGGTAGAGAAGGTTTCATAATCAAACTGATCCTAATTATGAAAACATGTTACAAATCAACTAAGAAAAGAATGGCGGCCTAAAGGAATGAAATCCCAATTCAAAAATCAAACCCAAAAAAATAAGACGGTTATTGAAGATTATAACAGCCCAGATTATTAAGGAAAGGAATCATCAGCGGTTAATTGGAGATTATAACAGCCAACCATCGGTAGTTATTGGAGATCTCGATCACACGGTCACAATGAATTCTCCCTTGATCAAGACATGATGAAGAGGCGACCTGATGGAGTCTATTTAAAGAGAAGACCAACATCATTCAGAGGGGAGTTTAGCTAGAGAATGTCTCCAAGCCTTTAGTTTTCTTTTTAGTTTTTGAAACAATGTTCCTACTGTCGCTCATGAAATTTAGGGGCTAGTTTAGTTTATTTCTGAGACTTTGTGAAGTCCCGGGCAGACTCTATAGTTGTCATGTTTTCTAATCTATAATGCATTTTTAGTCTTTTAATTGAATTGCAAGTTTGGTTCTTTACCGCCATGTGTTTAATTCTTGTGAATGTTTTAAGGTGACAATTCTATTCACATGATCATCCTCTCAAGTGTAGATTTTCCATACGAGCCAAGCCTGGAAGCGATTGCTCGTAAGTTGTGCATCTATGACAACCGGGAAATTGTCGCATGTCACTACCCTGCTTGTGGCAGCACTTGTGACAACGCTTGTGATGGGATTGTGATGAACCTAGAAATCGATTTATCGTTTTGATTTAACCGAGAAAGAGTTACTTGTGGAATGCTTGATCTTTCTCAAGTTAGTAAAACGGAAGTTGGTTGGCTTTATCCTTTGTCGTTTTCGAAAGACTTGCATATCTTTGATATTTTATGAGGTTGTTTCTCTTCATTCAGATCAAGTCTTAATCAGGATCATCCGAAGTTGTGTAACTGAGGAATCTGTCACAACTGTTGAGAAACAATATTTTCTTGAATTCCATCGATTTATTGATTCTCTTCATTTGGGTCAAACTTGAGGTTGTGTAATCGAATATTGTCACAACTGTTGATAATTAGAAAATCTTTGAAGTAGTCATATACCTAAGTCTATGATCGTGCTTCTTCATCTGGATTAAATCTGAACTGGATCATCCAGGGTCGTGTGACCGAGGAATCTGTCACAACTGTTGAAGAATAACTCGCTTGTGACGGACGTGTGTGACTATTTCCTATTTTATATGTCTCATATCAAGATGGTCAAATGGTGTGCATTTTTGGGAAGGATTAGTAACTATCAATAGTCTCGGTAGCAACTCTTTAATTGGGATTACCCTTGACCGTTATCGCCCAAGGTCGTGTGATTAGGGAACTTGTCACGACGAGAAGTGTTCGCTAGTGACGATTGATTGTGACTACATGTTGAGTTTGGTATCAACCTGAGTCCTTGTTTGTACATCCTCACTCAGACCAAGATTTGGCGAGATCGTCTGGGGTTGCGTGTAGAGGAATATGGCGTAACAAGGGAAATATGCCAACTTGTGACAATGGTTATGACGACTTAACAGATTGATTTGAGCGTATTATTTTTAAAGGATTTTAGAGAATATTCCTATTGACGACAATGGATTTTTTCTTGAATAACTTCCTCGATCAATCTAAGATTTAGAACGGTGAGTTCTTGAATTGGATAAGTGAGCAGTTGAATGTTGCATGGTTTTGTTATTTGAACTCCTTATAAAACCGCTTCATTTATTTTTTTACATTTGTTAACTGCAGACAAGCCTATGGTGGAACTTTGCCTTGAAAATATTTCTCATCATTGATTCAAGAACTCACTTTGCACTTGCGGAAGTAGTAGTTATGTAATTTGGTGATTTATAAATTTTAAAACTTGCCTTTGTAGTGAACAATCAGGTGTCATTAGAGTTGTTATCAGCATGTGTCACAGCCAGATCTTTTTTGTTACAACCTAACATGTTACACGACGTGCATCATACATCATACTTTTATGAAACTAGATATCATGTTTGTGAATATATGGTTACAGGCAATGAAGGTGAAAAGAGGAGATTGATGCTTTGGTCACACATGTGAGATTTCACATCATGCCCGTGAAACTGGATATCACACCCATGAATGAATGCTTATGGGTCGTGAAGTTGAAGATAAGATATCGATGCTTCAGTCACTCCCCATAGAACAATATGTCACGCCCATGAGACCAGCAGTCATGTCCGTGATTGAAGCCCTATGAAGTTGAATCTCATGCTCGTGAACAAACTATTGTGTGATTTCTCACCCCCTAAAGATATCCAAGACTCATGATGAAGTTGAGACTGGAAAAATGAATGCATAAATATATGTAACAGGCAAAATGGATTGTGTTAACCAAATGTGGAACATGTCGATATCTGGCGAGGGTTGTGTTATGCCTACCGGACGACGATAATGTAATGCTTGATCTTATTATAATATAGTTTATTGCATGAGATGTTTTCCTAAGTCAATGTACTGATTTAAGTTTTCTTGAAAATAACTTAGAAATGAGCGGACGACTCATTTAAAATATAATTTAAAACTAGTAATGATGTGATTGAATTTGCACATGTAGAGGAGGGCCCCACTAATTGCATGATTCTATCATGATTGCAGGACTTGTTCCATACATCTTAGAGATGAAATGATTGAAATCCTTTAGAACTATTGTGGCGACCCGACGCAAGGTGTGTTATGCTTGTCGAATGATAATTTAATGCTTGATCTTATTATAATAATGGTTTAATTGCATGGGATGTTTTCCTAAGTCAATGCACTAATTTAGGGCTTCTTGAAGGTAACCTAGAAGTGAGTGGACGTCTCACTTAAAATAGAATTTAAAATTATTAATGATTGTGCATGATTGAATTTGTGCATGAAAAGGAGGGTCATGTTGATTGGCGGAATTTATTCTGATTGCAGGATTCCATCATGATTGCAAGACCTTATACTAACTGTGAACTTGTCTCGATTGTATTTCAAAGATGAGGTGATTGAGTTCCTTCGGAGACTATTGAGATTATTGATGAGCTATTTATGGCCTATCTATCCATCCTATGATAGGATAACTTGAATATTTCATATATTGATAAAGGCTCCCTACTGATTATAATGATCGAGAACTTAGGACAAGATAAATATAAAAGAATTAAGTAGTACTAATTGCTTATTGGGCTTGAACATATTCATTACTATGGATATTGTGCATCTTCATTCGAGTGATGTTCTTGCCACTAATGGACTTATGTCATTGTAAGAATAAATTGGCAGGAATGTTGAGTAGTGTTCATCATATGGTGCAACCAATGTCCTTGCTACAAATGCCACTAAAACAAAAAAAAAAACAAAAAGATAATTGAAATGATAAGTACAAAGTAATAATGAGCATGGTATTTCTGCCATGATTGGATTATGGTCATTGAAAAAGGGAAATGTTACATGTAAAGGAAAAAAAAAAGAAGGTAAATTTTTGTTTATAATGGTGAATTATTGAGCTAGCATATATTTTCTATATTGTCTTTGTATATGTTTTATTCTATTATTTATTATCATTACATATTGAGCTTCATTACTCATGAAAGAATTGTCTCCCTTGCTTTTGATATGTATGCGATGAAAACAATTAATAGGTGATAATACTGGTGATGTCGTGCACATGATTGGAGTTTCTCTATATTTGCTTAGTCTAGATTGATTAAATCTACTTTTTCTATAGAAGTTAGGAGAAAGGGAGCCTAATTAGCAGTTTCACTAAGTAGGCTCAGCTCCTTAGCGATGATCTAGATCATCAAATTCGATTTTGATGATCTTTAAAATTCAAAATAACTTTTAAAATTTGATCTCAGACCCGTCAGAATCGAATCTAACGGTTTGGAACCTCGCTAATGATCATACTTACAAAATTGCTAAGTATCCTCTCCAACCTCTAGTAGTTATTGAACTTTAAATAGTTATTTTTTTTCCTTTATCGAACTATGTAAGAGAATATTTTATTTGGCTAGACTATTATATAGACAATTATTGCTTCCACTTGATGTATTCATAATATTGATCAATCGATCAGTCAAATGTCAAGTCAACGAAGAAGGTCATACGTAGCATCTCTAGAAAGATATTTTGTCACGTGACGGGGTGTGCTTCTGCTAACGCTACATTTACTATTGATTGTACATTAAAAGATTAAGATGTATTCCGCAGTCCTCAAAAGTATCAAGTGCTTTTATGGGTACATTAAACTCTAAGTAATTGACATGTATAAATAGGTGTAAAATTTGTACAATAACATACTCTATAATAGAGTAGGTATTTATTTTAAGACTTGCAGAGGTTTGTTATTGCTTCGAGTGAAAATATTATGCAACAAGGGCTTCAATATTTTGCTATTTTATTAGTGATGGAGGCAAGTGAATTCATCATTAGTTAATAAAACCAGCTGAAAAAAATAGGATGGTAAATGTTTCGAGCCCTGCAAAAGGTGCTCGACTACTTGTGTACAAACCACCAAGACACAGGCGAAGTTATCATCAGCAGCCATAGTATATATATAAATTTTTAGTGCCTGCACTTGCAAGCACCGGAAGTGTTATCAATTTGATGATTAGTTGTTAAATTAATATTATCGTGGCAATAGTACTTATGATAGAGAATTACTATTTACTTGTTTTGCTTTTGTTTGTCTACTGTCATTTTTTTCATCATAAGATAAACCCTCCTTTCTTATATATTATTTTTAGATGATCTAATTTAGCTGATTTACCATCATGTTATCATCTTTCGTTCAATTTTAATTAAGTATCTATAAGCCTACTAGATTGTAATTACTGATTCGATCCACTACAAGAAAATTCTAATTTTCTTACCAAAAATTTTGACGGAATAAATTCCCTCAGAAATACTTACCGATATTTCTGAGGGAAAAATTACCCCTCAAAAATTCTGACGGATAAGAAAACCCGTCAGAATTTCTGAGGGGGGCATTCACCCGTTAGAAATTTTTTGACAGGTGTTTGGACCCGTCAGAAATTCCTGACGGGTCTCTGGACCCGTCAGAAAATTTTTGATGGGTCACTGGACCCGTCAGAAATTCTTGACGGTCTCTGGACCCGTCAGAAAATTTTTGACGGGTCACTGGAAATTCTGACGGGTGAAGCAACCCGTCAGGAGTTTTCTGACGGGTGACTGGACCTGTAAGAAAATTCTGACGGGTCACGCACCCGTCAGAACGTTTCCGTGAGCACACATCAACTTTACCCCGTGACCAGTCATGGGGTAAAAAATTTCTGACGGGTCAAATGAACCGTCAGAAATTTTCTAACGGGTCAGCCGACCCATCAGAAATTTTCTAACACACTAGCCCCCCGTGACTTCTCTTCCTTTCGCCCGTGACCGCGTCCGTGAGTCGACCAATTATTTATATTTCTGATGGACGTTTTTCCTCAGAAAATCTGTCAGAAATCTGCGAATAAATCTCCTTGCTCCCTCTTTTTCCCTCTTTCCGCTCACGATTTCGGCGCGTGCTCCTTCTTCTTCTCCGACTTCTTCCTCATTTTCTCCAGCGGTGATCATTTCTTTAGGCAAAAAAAAGGTAATTTTCTCCCTCTTTTTATTTCTTTCGGCAGGGGCGGCGGCGCGCAGGGGCTCAGCCCCTCCCATTTTTTTTTTTAAAAATTAATTTGCATGCTTATTTAATTTTACATAAATTGATTTGCTTACTTATTTAAATTTTATAGTTTAATTGTTTGCTAATGGTGGGAGTATATTTAATTGATTTAATAGTTTAATTGTTTGAATATTGCTTAGTTATTGAAATTTATATTAATTTATTATCTTATGTATTAATTGTGAAATTGTTTGAATATTGCTTAATTATTTAATTTTATATAAATTGGTTTGCTTGCTTATTTAATTTTTATAGTTTAATTGTTTGCTAATGGTGGGAGTATATTTAATTGATTTAATAGTTTAATTGTTTGAATATTGCTTAGTTATT
>LTAE01005151.1:14477-29550 GCA_001647135.1 Pontederia paniculata | reverse complement strand
CCCCCCCCCTCTTGGTGCCATCCATATCCTACATAAGGGTGGTGCTACTTCTTTAATAGAGTTAAGGGTTGAGTTTTTCTTTCCCTTTAGATGCTTTATTTCATCATTTGATGTTCATATTTTAGATCTATGGAGTAAATTGCTTTAGGTAAACTTTATGGAATCCTATGTTTGTATTAAACCATCAGTAGATTATATCTCTTCTTTTGAACATAATTGCTAACTTTAATACTTCTTTGTTGTATGGTAGATATCTGAGTTGGTTATTTATTGATTAGTGTCAGCGATATCTTATTTCTTGGTTGCAGTAAAATTTAGTTTTGAGTGTATGTTGAGGCAATTTATTTCATGATTTTAGTTACTCAGTTGATAGCTATAGGTTGTGTGGTCTATTTATTGGAATTGATTAATCAACACAAAGTGTTGAACCCATGATTTTATAGTGTTGAACCCACGAGGACCAGTGTAACTATAACATTAATCACTTAAGCAATTCCAAGCGTCGAACCCATGAATTTATGTCTATTCATTATAATTGATTAAGGAATTTGATCATTAAAGTATCTTTTAATTTAATCAATTCAAGGAGGATTCGGTTGAACGTCTTGGTTTGATTGAGTTCTATAGTTGGTTGCACATACTTAAGGGATCATATCATATGTGATTCCTAATCCATCAATAGACTCGATTCGTGTTTAAAGTTTGATTCATTTTATCATAGCCATGAAGCAAAGTTAACCCTTATCCCTGAACATCCTATCTCAGCCTGAAAAGTTACAATTTTCTTGTTTTTTTTAATTTTTTTCTATTTTAATTTTAATCAAATTCCCTTTCAAAAGAAAATTGTAATAATTCTCAATCAACTTTGGAGAATCTGAGTTAGATAGATTAGTTGCACTAATATTCATGGGTTTGACAATGTACTTATACTTTCTATATTACTTGAATGACTAGTGCACTTGCTACTGTAACTAGATGCATCACTCACGGGCATGGCATATGTTTCAAAGGTCATGATATTTTAAAAATGAAATTAACATCTTATGACAAATTGCTTCGAATTCAGCCACATGGCTTCTTATGGTTGTGATGGTGAGTTTCAGGAGCCATGATAATTCTTCATATTTTCGTTCACGGGCATGAAATCAAATGTCACGACCATGATGGTCAAAAAAATTTTTCCACTAAATTCAAGTCCACATCATCTTCAGTCTTCCTAATTGCTCCTATAAAATTATATAGATTCTAGCTCAGATGAATTAAAGTGAGTTTAGCAAATTGATGCATGAAACAATGTATTTAACGAAAAATGAACAATTTTTTTTATGCAAAAAATATGACTATTTAACAAGGATTAGATATGGAGCAAAAAATAAAGGTTATAAAGGTACTTAATATTTCAAATTCTCTTGCCCATTTCTTAGAACAAAATATTAGAAAAACCTCTTAGTTTTATCATCAAAATTAGTAATTGATCATGATCGAAAAGGATGGATTTGACCGATTATTTAATCCAACATAAAATATAGAAAACTTAAACAATCTCCATCTATAAATACGTGAATAAAAAATATGTTCATTAGCGATTATTACATACACACTAATTATGTAGTTTTTTCCTACCAAAAGTATAAACCGTTTTACATCCTCTAGCAATTAGATTCAATAAAAAAAGGACCCATAAAATTCACATATTTGGAACAATTTGAATAAGAAACTATAAAAGATGGATTCAGTTGTAAAGTTTAAAATTTAAATATTTGATGCCCTCCTGGAGATGCTATGACATGTAATGCTTAGACTAAATGGTTGCTTATTTGACCAGTCAACAAACTACGAAATAAATGAAAACTTTATCATAAAATGCGAAAGTCTTACATTAATCTTTTGTGTCTCCCGATATAATAAGTTAGAGCTATTACAACTGAATGAGTGAGACACCTAAACGAAGGATCTTTATCTATGTGCAATATGCATCCATCACAAGCATTAGTTGTCGTCCACACCACCATCATCTACGTCGACCTTAGACCTCTAAGATCCAATACAGGGGAGGGAATTCTCTGACGAGTTATGCGCTCAATATATAAGGAATATAAACTCATAGATATGACAATTCTTAATAGAATGAATCATAACATATAACAGGGCAATATTATGCAGAATCATTATAATCTTGTTCAAGAATATCATCTTGATACTATAAGGAAAAGAAATGAGGAATAATCCAAGGCATCTGATGTCATCATCACTATGCGATGAGCCCAAACAAATAAAGGATAATCCTTGGCCAATGATAAATATTATCTCTATTCAATGAGGCCAACTGTAGGGAACACTCCTAGACCAACAATAATCTTTACTTTTCGTAAATGCAATCAATGAGGATTAAGATATGACAATATCATAAAAGATAGTCAAACATCAATTAGTCAATCAATAATCAATAATCATCTTTGTCATACTTCCTTCCTTTCATCATTCATTCTTTACTTTCTTTTCATTCATCATCTTACAATATCAATCATGATCATTCATCATCAATCATTCTTATGCAATGTTATCATTAATACCATTTTTAGTCCAAGTGGTTATCTTGTTATCTTTGACTTATCCCATTAGTGATTTTGAGGGCTGCTTTGGGATAATTCTGAAAGGCTCATGAGTCTTTTAAAGGTCTCGCTAATAGGTCACTAGAGGTGCACAAGCCATCACCAGAGAGGATAATCTAAAAAAAAATTTGTTGCAAGACAAATAAAAGGTCTAGCAACAGGAACAAAGTAGTAGTTGTTCTATCAGTTACCCATCATTAATAACACTATCGCTCCCAAACATTACAATAAATGGTGACCTCATAATTTATTTAGTGAGAATGGTTGACCTTATCTTGTTCACATACTAGTCCTTAATATGCAGGTTTAACAATAAAATAATGTAAACATGTCACAACATAAAGCCGACATGGGTCATGTCAAGTATGAACACTGATTGTGTTCATTAATGGATTGTTCCCTATCTTTCGTTCATTAATTTGGTTAAAATAATTCGACATGGTTCAGCATGTTAGGGCAATGCGGACCTTGTTCTTCACCTCAGGTTGTGTTAACGATCGATATGAATTTTTAGGACTTTCCTTTCTTCTTTTTCAGCGGACGCGGTCCATGTTCGAGAAGGACACATATTGTGTCCTAACCTACATTCGATTATTAACTTTAACTATTCCAAGACATGCCCTCCATGTTAGGGTGATGTGCCATATCCTAACTAGCATCCAATTAATTTATTAAATTACACCGAGACATGCCCTCTGCGTCAGGGTAATGCAGGTCATGTTCGGTATCCCTAAAACCATGTTTGATGGCTTTGTGACGCTAAGGTTTCATCCTTGCAAGGCTTCCTACGCACAGGCAGCCCCGTGCGGAGCTCCCCTACACACAGAAAAGCCTACGTAGGGAAGCCGGACTTCCTATGGGCATGAAGGAAGGGGAGCCCCGCGCGGGGCTTCCTATGTGCAAGGAGCCTCAAGCACGGCATGTGTGTAGGAAGCCCCTCGCGCGGCGTGCGTGGAGGGAGCCCATGCGTGATGCATATTCCTTTTATTTAGGTTTGATTATACGATAGTGGATATATACTGTATTTAGATTTGATTAAATGATAATGAATATTTTATTACTTTTTTATTAATTAAATTGAGATTATCTCTTTTCATATATTTCTATCATCGAGACTACATTGTATTCAAGCCGCCATTTAGTTCAGGTGTATTTTAAGTAGCAATTTCTTATTTATATTTTCAAATCAATATCCATCTATCAATGTGGCATTTGATTTATATTTATATCTTTAAGTTAATATTCTTTGTCCAAGATCTTTGAACGCAACATTTATTTTAGGTTGGCTTTTGAGGTCCAAAAAAAATTCTTAAGGTATGACCATTTTTTTTAGTAGTTAACTTTTTGTTTCTTATACTTGGACATAATCTTTTTGCTTTTGTATTGGATTTTTTACTTATACATTTTAATTTGAGTCAAATATAACATGTATAAATGGGCATATAGATTATTATTATGAATCTTATAACACTAATAATGATTAGTCATGCATGTTAAATTTCATTCATGCTTAGTATTATTTAATTTTTCATGTTTGTATATTTTTATATGATTTTATTTATTAAATTCAATAGTTGCATAATTGAACACATACACAATTCTTGGTTTAGCAATTGTAGTTAATGAATTATATCATATTTATATATTGTCTTGCAAAGAGGTACACCAAGTGCCATGCAATTATGGTGACATTAACCAAATTAAATTTATTTACTACTTTCATGTATGAGTATATTATAATTATTCATTATTATTATTATTATTATTATTATTATTATTATTATTATTATTATTATTATTATTATTATTATTATTATTATTATTATTATTATTATTATTATTATTATTTCAACTATGGTGGAACGTCACTTAGCATGTAATGGCTTCTTATATGGTTAGACAACTTGGGTTTCTCATGGTGGAACGTCACTTAGCATGTAATGGCTTCTTATATGGTTAGACAACTTGGGTTTCTCATGGTGAGTCTTTGCCATCTAATCACATTAATGTTTTATATCCTACAAGCACATCTACTATCATAAATTCTGCTAATCTACAACAAGGAATAGTTGGAGTTAGTGAATGAGGAAAATGCCAAGGGATGCATTAAGAAGTGATCAAGATGAATCATTGGATGTTGGTCTTGATACCACTTGGACAATTGAAAATAATGAACATGTAGGTGCCAACGCAACTAATGAGTTGGTTCGAGATTGTGAAAATCCACTTTATCTTGGTTGTAAAACATTTTCAAGCATATTATTTGTCTTGAATCTTTATCATCTCAAAGTATTAAATGGATGGTGAGAAAAATCATTTTCTATGTTTTTTGAATTACTTAATGATGAATATAATGAGGTACAAACTTAGCATTCTCATATTATGATGCTAAAAAATTAACAGAGGAATTGAATCTTGGATACAAAAAGATTCATTCATGTCCAAATGATTGTATGTTATTCTGAGGTGAAGGAAATGAAGATTCTTGTCACATATGTGGGAGTCTGAGATGGACAAGTGTTAAAGATAATGAAAATGATGATATCATCGATGAGAATACAGCCAAATCAAAGAAAAAAGGTGTATTAAAGTTTTGTGCTATTTTCCATTAATACCTCAACTAAAGTTATAGTTCACCTTAAATAGCTTTATTTATGAGATGGCATGAAGAAGGTCACACAAAGGATGGAATAATAAGACATCAAGTGGATGTTGCAGCATGGGAAGCATTTGATGAGCAATATCCAAGTTTATCCTCTGATCTTAGAAGTGTGAGGTTGGGGCTTAGCTGTTGATGGATTTAATCCATTTTGATCCATGTGTACGACATATAATACTTGGCTAGTTGTATTGATTACTTACAACATAGATCCCTTGGCATGTACGGAAAAACCTTCACTTATTTTATCAATGGTCATTCTTGGAGAAAAAGGTCCAAGAAATGATATTGATGTATTTTTACAACCACTAACTATTGAACTAAACTTATTGTGGGAAGGAGTAAATGCATATGATGCATCAAAGCATGGGAACTTTAAATTTAGAGCAGCACTTATGTGGACTGTAAATGAATTTTCTAGTCATGCAAACTTATATGAATGGAGTACCAAAGGGAGGGTAGTTTGTCCTTGTTGTGAGAAGTCAACTCATTCTCAATGACTTCATGGACGAAAAGTTTGTTATATGGGTCATCATCAACGGCTATAACCAAATCATCCTTATAGGTTTCAAAGGGACTTCTTCAATGGTATTGAAGAGTTTAGAATACCACCAGTATCACCTACCGGTGTTGAAGTCTTCAAACAAACTGATCAACTAAATCATGTTTATGGTAAATCATCATTTTTTTTCTGAGAAAAGAGTAAGAGAGGATGTCTTTATAGTGGTTCTACGTGATATGATAGTTTTATTACACATGAAGTTGGCAAGGTCAATGATCAATATGAAAATGTTATCATAACTAGGGGATGCGGGATAGAATCAATATGGAAAAAAAGTATCTTCTTTTACTTACCTTATTGGAAGCATAATTTACTTCGTCACAATTTAGATGCCATGCATATAGAGAAGAATGTGTGTGATAACATAATTGGTAATTTGCTAATTTAGATGGTAAAACTAAAGATAACTTAAAAGCACGTCTCTATTCGCAAGATATGGATATTAAACATGATTTTCATCCTCGGGTCCTTTGTAATGGAAAATCTTTCTTACCCTCAACATCATACAATATGTCTTCACAAGAGAAAGATTTTTTTCTTTCGCTTCTTCAAAATTTAAAAATGCCAGATGGGTATGCTTCTAACATCCGAGAGGTGTGAACCTAAAAGAACGCAAAATTTTCCACCTTAATTAATCTCATGATTGTAACATATTAATGCAAGTCATTCTTCCACTTGCATTGTGAGGACTTGTTCCAACCATGTTGTGACAACTATTTTAGAGTTGTCATCTTTTTTTAAGAGGATATACTAAAAAACACTTGATGTTAATGAACTTGATGATTTGCAATCACGAGTCACATTAACACTTTGTCATATGGAGAAAATATTTCCTCTTAAATTTTCTACAATTATGGTTCATCTAATCATCCATTTATCTCATGAGGCAAAACTTGTTGGACCTATACAATATCGATGGATGTATCCAATTGAAAGGTTAACTAATTGTATTAGTATATAAAATTGTTATATTTTTTATTTATAAAAAAATAAAATTCATTGACATTTGAAATAACTTTTAAAGGTTTTTGGTATGATTAAAATCATTTGTTCATAATATAGTACAATCGGAAGGTTCCATCTCAAAAGGATATATTGTAGATGAATGTCTAACTTTTCTTTCAAGATATATTAATCATAAGGAGAACAATTTTCAATCGATCACAAAGAATTTATGAGGCTGCAAATGGAGAAAAATATTTATTTTCTTTAGGTGGTCGATATATTGGAAAACATTGATTTCTGACCCTTGATAGCAAATCTTTATCTCAATCACATCGTTATGTGATAAGATGACAACTTATTATAGGTAAATATCTTATTATTTGAATATGAAAAATTTTATTTTTATTATTTTTAATTAATTGTGAATTTGACAGAGAATTTTTAGCTTCTCAATGGCGTGCCAATAGGAACTTTCGACGAAACCAAAATATGTTGAGCAAGTAGTAGGTTGAAATATTTTATGAGTGACTTTTATTGAAGGTAAATTTTAATATTTAAGAATATATATATGACACCATATGTTTAATTAGAATATAATTTAAATATGATTAAAAATAACTAGGGGCAATTAGGTAATTATCCAACCTTAATCCCCTAAAAATAAGACCAAACCTCAGAATTATTCCCTCTTCCTTGTTGCCCTACCCATCTCTTCTTCTTCCCTTGTGTCTTCTCCCTCTTAGTTGCACAACCGAGGTAAGGCCTGATTTTCTCTAGGGATTTCTATTGTTTCATTGCTTCATTACTTGTGGGATTGAGCCAAAAGAAAGAGGACCTACGGGGAGCGTGAGGCATGAGCGAAGAGAGGACGAACGACAAGGTTTCAACGACGGATCACACGGGAGATGAGGTATGTAGGGAGTTCCTTAGTTATCCGCTATGAAACTCAAACTTATGATTGAGAAAGATGGTTTTTAATGTCATGATGATGATGGATGATTTCTACATGTTTTTTTGGATGTTTTAGTGATGTTTTTGCCGAGATCTGAACCCTCGGATCGCCTATTTTCGTTTGCAGCCGAAGGGAAGCATTTTCTGTGCAAGAAAACACGGACCATGTTCTCCGATGCGGATAGCACCTCGACGACGCGTCCATCTTCGTATATGATGATGAACCCTAATAGTATTCGTCGACGTGGATCATGCCTTGACGGCGCGTCCTTCCTTCTATGTGATGACGAAACCCTTATTTCTGTCGTTGCGCTAGAGAACAACACAGACCGTGTCATACGGCACGGACCGTGTCAGGTCTTCTTCGCGAATCTGATGCCCTTATTGGATTCGGGTTAGATCCCGTCGGAACACCACATCCACGGGTCGAATGCAGGCCGTGTTCTTTGAGACATAGACTCTTCCGGAAATGGTGTGGCATGCATGAACCCTACAGGATACGGACCGTGTTCGTATGACCACACACTGACTGTGTTTATCCAACGTAGTCCGTGTGGGCGAGATCATCCTACAGAGTTCTTCTTTGTAAGTGATTGTGTATGATTATAAATCCTGATGATGGTGCATACACTATAAGGTAATTATAGTAATTAAAGATAAAAGATGTAACTGGGGGGACTCCATGTACTTATTGCAAATCGGGAGAAACAGGAGGATGATGATGAGGGCGACAGGGGGTGTAGCCATAGGCAAAGCGTTGGAGCCCCGGGCCGCATGACTCCAAATGACTACGTGACCACTGTTCTAGTTGCACGATCCTCTCACATGATTGTGCAACGAATCTACTCGTGGTCCCATACAACCACTAATGCCATGCAGTATGAAAGTACCATGGAGCTCCCTTAACTTAAAAAGAGCACTTCAGTTTATGATGATGATGATATTAACATTAAAGAAAGATAATGATGATGCTTAAGAATGATGTTTTCATGTCTTTTATGTTATTACTTTCAGGCATGATTTATTATTATTTTTATTCCTATTGAGCCTTACATACTGGGCATAAGCTCACGAGAGCTTCGCCTCTCCTGCATATGGACCCCGCAGGAAATTAGATACCTATGATGATGATGGTGGCATGCACGTGCGGTGCTCATGATAGTCTGCAGTTGCACATTTTTTCCTTTTGGTCTTAGGTTGATTATGTAGTAGGATGCTATCGAATTGTACCTTTATACTCATTTGCTTATGTTGAGTCTTTAGTACTACCATGATGTTATGTCATTTGCATAGACCTTTATGTTGGATCATTTTAGCATTTTAGTTTTAATATAAAAGACTTTTAGAAATTTTATAGTCTTCCGCTGATGTGGCTTAGTTTCTTGACCGAAAAGTCAAGAGTCAAGTCAATGAGGTTATGATGAGTAGCGTCGTCCATAAGTCTCTTGGACACGTGTTCAAGTTGAAATTTTGGGGGCGTTACAATATATGTATATAGTAGATGTTGTTGATAAAATGTAATATAATTTATACATTTTTAGGTCCCAGAAATGGTTGAGCCAAATTGCCTCGAAAAAATTGTAGTGCTTGTTCAAGGACCAAATAATATTGTTAGAAGATTTGAAGGTTTTATTATCAATGGTTTTCGGTTCCACACTAAAGAGAGTGAGAAATCTACCTCAAAATAGTGGAGTTGTAGTACAAGTAGAAGGAAAATAATTGTAGTGCACTTAATGAGTTTTTTGAATTAGATTATTACGAGAAGTATAAAGTTGTTCTTTTTCAGTGTGATTAGGATGATTTTAATTCTCAAAGAGGGTCGAAGAAAGATGCAAATGGTTTCACTCTAGTAAACTTTTATAAATTAATACAAACTGGAAAAAAACTTACATGATGATCCTTTTTTATTCTCATCATGAGCAAAACAAATCTTCTATGTGAATGATGCAAAAAAGAAAGAATGGTCACTTGTGGATATGAAAAAACCAAGAGATTTATATGATTTAAGAAAAAAACTCAAGAAGTGGATGATGAAACTTACACTGAGTGTGTACCTCAAACATTATCATAAATGACACCTCAAGTAATTTCGTAGGTTTGGGATAAGTTAGATAATGAAGGTGACGAGAACAGTTGATGCACATTATAATTTGATAAGCTTTGTTCAATGTAATTAAACAAGTTGTCTTATATTTTTATATGTGCTTACACTTAATGACATTCTTTTTATCATTGCATAATGACAATTTGAATGATTCTTATATATATAATTAAAATTGTTAATATTTTTAATAATTTTTTATGTGCAAATTTAATGGAGACTGAGAATCGCAATCCTGAAGCCATGGAGGAAGATTATGTGTTACGAGATGATCGAGAGAGCAAGTTCAACCTTTAAATGATAGAGTTGAAGATGATGATGATAATGAACTCTTAATCCCGAGTACGTAGTTTTAAATTTTGATTCAATGCACTTTTTTATTGTATGTATAACAATATTATATGGTTTCTTAGGTACTAATGAAAGCACACAAACAAATAGAGGACCATTTAGTGGGAAAAAATGTAGAAAATTTGCAAAATGGAGATTGCATTATTGTGGAGTGTTGCAATCAATTTCATCAATCAGAAAATAGAGCTGATAAAGTTTTGAGAGGTTGGTATATATAACTAAAGTCAAACTGGTGCTCGTTAAATTATTTGACATGGGAACGAATGCCCTTGACATTCAATAATGGAATTATTGATTTAGTTTAAGCAAAAATTATATTATAATAATTATTAATTTATCTTTTTTTAACTTAATGTTATTAATCATTTTTATATTAATAAATTGTAGGAGAAATTTGTGCTTCTTATTAATAGTGAGGTAAACAAATGGATTCTCCATTAAAGTGAAAAATGGAGGAGTTACAAATTCGATTTAAAAGGAAAACATATGGTTGGCCCGAAAACTGAGCTAGAGGTTGCAAGGGATCCATAAAAAGACATTCTTCCTCAACAATGAATTGATCTTGTCCACTATTGGTTCTCTGATAACGACAAGATAATTATATTTAATTTTTAAGAATGATGTTTACAATTTATTATTAAAATGCTCATTTTTATAATTTTTAGAATATTTCTGAAATAGGGGAAAGAGTTGTCCAAGTCAAGTCGCACCTCATATGTCGGGATCACAAAACTTTGCTCGAAACCGATGGTTATTTTTATGAGAATGTTTAATTTATATATGAAGTATAATTTATTTATTCATTTTATATATCATTTTCGTGTATTTTCCTAATAAACTGATAATTTTCTTTTCATTTGAGCAAAAGAAATATAATAAAGATCTTGCGCCAATGGATTGGTACTTTATAATTCACAGACACAAAGATGAAGGATTTATAAATGAGTCTTCACAACAACTAGTGGTATATAAAAATTATTGACAAATTGCATATTGCTTTTCAATTTAGAAAATTTCCATGTGATATTTTAAAATATACATTATATATATTAATATGATGGTTTGTTAAACAATTTCTTCATTATATTTCAGGAGAAAGCTACCATATTAATGGTAAAAAAGACAATAAATTCTAAACAATATAACCTCACTAATGTAGAAGAAGAAGTGTAGAAAGAATTAGTAATGCCAAATTCATATGGTCGAGTAACTGGATTTGAACTTCGAGTCAATGCAAGAAAAGTACATCGATCTCAAAAACCTGCAAAGATTACTGCTAAAAGTGTTAATGTTGAGCAACTTGTGCAAACTCTTGTTTAAGAAATTAGAGAACAAATGAAATTACAATTTGAAGAAGAAATTCAAAAAATGGAGAAGAGTTATCAAGAACAAATTTCTTCTATGCGGGAACAAATAAGAAATATAAATTCACTAGTGGGACGTTTTATTGGAAGTATAGAGAATTATCAACTTCACAAGTATGTAATTTATTTTGACTATATTAATAATATTTAAAATATTATTTTTATGATTACTTGATTAGACAATTTTATTCAATTGCTTATTAGTAATTTTCATGTGAATAGGGGCATGAATGAAGGAATTCAATTGTCAAGATGCAAACCCAAGTTTCATTGTCATGGAGGATTTTAGATTAGTGTATTTATTTAGTTCGAATATCTTATTATGTAGATATTCTTTTATAATGTTACTTTTTTATTATTTGATGACTAATTTAGATAAATATATTTCAAGTTGATACAATAGTTTTTATTTGTAGTCCAATTGAAATTTTTAATTTGGAAAACTTTAAGTTGCAAAATGTATGTGATCAGAAAACTTGTATAGCATGTAATTTAGAATACATTAACAAAGTGTTCTTACATTTGAGATGCTAATGACACATTGGATAATATCCTTATGATAGGGACACTTGATAATGATACATTAAATAACATCCTTATACTTGAGTCACTTGAAGGTGACATTGAATAATGTCTTTAAGTTATCGACATATGATGCTAACACAATTTAGCGTCCTCATAATAACAACACTTGTTAATGAAGCATTAAATTTCATCCTTATGATAGCAACGGTTTTCAAGAATGCAATGTAAATTTGTGTTGTATTAACAACGCTTATTAGGGACATATTAGACACTTACTTATAACATAGTTAAAAGTTCCTTACATTATGGACACTTATTAATGATGCATATAAATGTGTCTTTATATTAACAAAGACATATATAATTGTGTCCTTAAGTTATCAACGCTTAACAAAGATGTATTTTATAGTGTCTCAATGTTAGTGCCGCTAGATACTGATGCATTTATTTGTGTCTTTAATTTTTTTTTGGGACACCAAGTACTAGAACATTTTTTGTAGCATCGGTAAATGTGTTAATGACACAATAAATATGTTTCTAATGAAGTAAATATGCATCTTTAGATTATCATTTTTTTTATAGTGGAGGGGGTAAATTTGTAAGATCAACCTCACTCAAGAGAATAAAAGAGAAAAAATGGTTTGCATATTGAGGCCATGCATACACTTATATGATAAAATATGTTTTGCCTTGATAGATGATTGTTCTCTTTTGAGGTATAGTCTCTTCTACACCCTTGGGACTTCTTTTATAGTTCTCTCCCTTGAATATAGACATTACAACACTTCTTTAAATTTGTTAACATGGAAATAGATTTTTTACACCTTTCTCAAGCAAAGGTTGGTCGACTTTCCAATTGTGAAATATAGTCATTGCACCCTGATAGATCAAGGTTGATGATCGACCTAGAAGGTTGGTTTGACAACTCTACAAATGTCCTTGTCTCATCAGAAGGTCGTAAAATTCGTAACAAACCTACACTATTTTGATCACAACTTCTTGAATCAAAATGAGATAAACTTTAATTCCATAGGAAGCTAACTAAACAATCTAATCGACCTAGAAGGTCGGTTCGGTTCTACAACTTAACAATTGTCCTTATCTTAGCAAAAGATCGATTGATCAATGTCCTGACCTTGGTCGATTGACTTTGCTGAAATTCATAACTAACCTACACTATTTTGATCACAATTTTCTGAATCGGAATGTGATAAAATTTAATTCTATAGAAAGCTAACAAAATAATCTAAATTATAGTAATTCATGTCTCAAAATAATCTAAATTACATGTTATTTTGCTTCCTTCTTTAACACATGCATCACTTTCTTAGGCTTGCATTATCAAAACACACATCATGTTTTAGTTGTGCATTATCAAAAAAAATATAATCATGACACTATGTAAAACGTTTTTTTAAGAAATAGGCATATTCTTTATTCACACGCCTCAAATGAAAAGTTAAGTACAAATATAAAAAAAATAAGAGAATCTATTATCTAGTTTATTCTCTAAAGATGAAAATACCATCAAATTTAATTAGGGTTCAATGAGGGTTCTCCATACTTAAGTAGGGAGCACCATGTTACCTAGATTCTCAATTGTAGGATACTAAATCTATGTTGGATACAAAAAATATTTATGAGAGAGAAAATTTAACATCCACCGTCAATTTAACATTCTATGATTGAGTAGATAGGTAACATAATGCTCCCTACTTAAACATGAAGCACCTTCATTTTTTCAATTTAATTGTACTTACGAAGTTGTCGCTTGTACCTCAAAAAAAAATTAGAAATTGAAATTTTATCATTGTTTTTCTTATGACTTTAGATTAAACATGTGCTTCACGCTTTAATAAACCTAACAAAAAAAATGTTTGTGTTTGGAATTTTCTTAAAAAACGAAAAGAGAAAACCTTGTTGTCAAATAGACCATAAATTTATAATATTTAAATAACTAACTTCCTTGCAAATTTTGGGCTATTTTGGTTATTGATACTAGGTTTGATTAGCTAACCTATTAAATTAAAGAAAAAAATGTTGTGTTAACTTTTTTATTGATAAGTTAAGTAATCTTAAACTAGCTTATCAAACCAACAAAATCACTTGTGAAACTCATAAATTTATCGAACTACTATAGAAGTACCGACCCACTTCTCCACACATTATTATATAGACTTTGTTGGGAATATAGGGCGAGGGATCGACCAAGAATCAAAACAACGAATAAAAATGAGAAATAAAGATTGACACACAAATTTTTAACGTGGTAAAACCCTCTTGATCAATGTGAACAAGAGGGAAACATCCACGGGCAAAAGAGGCCGCCACCAAAGAGTTTTCACTATGTCGAAGAAGAAGAGTACATCATAAAATCCTAACTCATATTTATTAGGGTTCATACCACGGGGGCTTCGCCCCCCGTACCCCCAAGCCCTCTGCTACCGCAATATACTCCCTTTTTTTCTCTCAATTTTTTTTCATAATTTTAAGTACATGGTATAATAATTCAAGTCACAACAACAAATCTCCACCTTGACTTGAATTTTGCATAACTCTCAAAAATAAAAAAAAAGAAAACTCATCATATCCTCCTTTGCCAAATGGCCCTCATGGGCCTAACTTCCTCTTTGTAAGATGCCAACCAAGTCTAAGCAGAATTCGAACTTGACTATAAGTAAGCTCTTTGTCATCATGTTTGCAGGATTTGTCATGAGTGCTGATCTTTTGGACTTGAACATCTTTCTTTTGCACTATATCATGAACAAAATGATATTTCACATCAATATGTTTTGTCCTTTCATGATGCACTTTGACTATCACAGTATATGCTAGTAGCTTCCTCATTCATGTTGAATTCTTCAACTAATCCTCTCAACCAGATGGCTTCCTTTACAGCTTCAGTAACAGCCATATATTCTGCTTCAGTGGTGGATAATGCTATTGTATCCTGCAAAATAGCTTTCCAACTAACAACACAATCACCAATAGTAAAAACATAAC
>LTAE01005151.1:0-12831 GCA_001647135.1 Pontederia paniculata | reverse complement strand
CTTGTATTGATCTCCAATGATGAACTCTTGTATTATCTTAGTTTTGATGTATGTAATGGCTCTTAGAGGCTAAACGATTAAGCTAGGACATGGAATGATTTGAGATTACCTGTTTGCTATATGAACTTATCCTTTAATCCATTTTGGGGTTTATTCGACTTTCCAATCTTCCCTTTATTATGTGCTTATATACATGCTGATTTTTATATTATGAATTGCAACTGTTGGAGCCAAGGAGGTTGGGATCCGAGAGGCTTGATCTATTTGGGGACATTAGTTGTAGTTCTACTATTGGTGTTTTGAACCTATCATGGTTGAATGGTGAGAGTTATTTGTTGTTCTGCTCTTGGTAGAAGATTGGGATCCGATAGGTTTGATCTATTCTATTTGGGAGCATTTGGTTGATAGTTCTTATTGCTGATATTTTGCACATTTGGACTTGAATGTTGAGCTAGTTGTTATCTTGTCTATGATAGGAGGTTGGGATCCGAGAGGCTTGATTCTCCTCATCGAGGTAAAGTGATAGTTAGCTCTTATCTTTATAAACCATCTACAAGGGATCGGGATCCGAGAGGCTTGACCCCGTTGTGTAAGGTATTTGTAGGGGATTCGAGAGGCTTCTATAGATATCTTAGGGAGGTATGATAGAGGTTGTCCATGGCATTCGGGAGAGTTATGTAATAAATTTATAGGGAATTAAGTTCAGGCCTCGGGTACAAGAGTGTCTAGGTTTGATTCTTAAATGTCTCAGGTCAACATTTATTTAAGTTTCACAATTTTCGTTAGCAAGTAGGATTTGAAAATGATTTCCATGTCCCGGCTGTTTTCTCTATTTGAGAGCTTCGATCTTGCTCGATATTGATTCTTTTTTTGTTTATCTAAATATCTAAAACACCAAAAATATTAGTTTTTAGATTTTAGTTCTGGTTCATCTAATTTTCTACGCAAAAGATATTTCTTCTTGATTTTGGTTCGTGGTAGAATAGAGTTATTGAATTGTGAATTTCTGATTTCCCTGTGGATTCGACCCTAAAATACTAGAAAGATAACCGTATACTTGCAGTTGGAGTTGTGTGTTTAGGTTTATTTTTAAAACTTGTTCATATCCTATTTTTCTTTCTAGGTGCCCCCAGGTCCAGAAAATCTGGTACCACCTTCATTTTGACACACACGATTTTACTTCATCACGACTCATGTTACGGCAAAATGATCCGCGTCTATCAATTTTGTCCGTTTAGTCACGACATGACCGGCTTAGGGAAACTCAATCCGTGTCTCGGTATGGATCCTAGTTCACATATGAACCGGTCGAGCAAAACGGTCCGCGTCGGTGTGAAGCGGCCCATTTTTAGGGTTAGTGTTTTGTGCGCCAACGTGTCCCGAGGAATACAAACCGTGACTGAAAAGCATACGACCCTTTTCTTGGGAGTTGAGTCTCTTCCATTTATCATTCCAATGTTGTTGCAAAACACAATCCGCGTCAAGGTGTGACACGATCTGTGTTTTGTCTCTGATACGAATGCTACGTAGTTGGGCTTCTTCACTTCATCAGACACGATCTGCGTCAAGGGGTGACAATGCCCATGTATGCTCCGTCGTGGTCCTGGGGATACACCCGCATCTGATAAATGTGGTTGTTGGTGCGTGCTAAATTAGTTATATTTTTCATAGCATATTTGGTTCAATTTTTATTTATTTTAAAATAGAAACTTACCCATTGAATTTTATTTTCTAGGAGGCAAGAGGATGAAAAGATGAAGACACTGAAAAAAAAATGACACTCAAATCGGAGTTAAAATGAGCCCAAAATCATGACTTTAAGTTGGACATATTTTCAAAACTGTCAGTCATGACCGTGACAGAAATGTCACGGCCCGTGATAAACCCAGAATGGCCCAAATCCTTACTTTCACGCCCAGAACTTATCTATCATGTCCAGGGGGTTGTTCAACCTCTGTCACGGCCGTGACAAAAAAAGTCACTGCCCATGACACCCCTAGATGTGAGTTTTACCTTCAGTCACGGTCGTGACAACTCCAAAAGTCATTTTTTTACCTTCGATCACGATCGCGAAGCCCATGTCACGACCCATGACAACTCGATGCATTTCTCATTTTCCTTTGGTCACGATCGTGAAAAACTTATAACTGGCCGTGACGATGTGTAGGAAAAGCGTGTTTTCACGATTTTGATGTCGTTTCAAATCCTTTTTCGACGGTTCTGATTTCTTTTGAAATATGATCTTCCCTTGGATGATTTCCATCAAGTCTAGGGTTCTTTTAACCTATAAATAGCCCTCAAAACCTCATAGAGGAGATGCTCTTCAAGCCTAGAAAATTCTTCAAGCCTGGAGTGCCTACACGTAGAGGAGAAGATGAAGTGTTGCAGCAACCTTTTATGAAGGGTGATCACCAAAGAGTTTGATTTTGAATCTTTTGTATATATTCCCTCTTTTATTATTCAAAGGATGAACTTTCATATCTGTTGTTAGATTTATATTTTAGAGAATTTTATAGTAAAGGAAAAATTGGATAAACCTTAACTTTTCATATTGATTCCAGTTTATTCAATATTTTATGCGTATGTATGTGATTTTTCATGTCTTTCATAAATTCTTTGATGTCATGATCTATTAGCATCATGAATAGGAATAACCTATTTTTTATTTTCTCTGGATTTTATGAATTTTATTCATGACATGTCACATCACACATAGATAGCATCCTGGAGAGGAATATCATAATGTGATGTATGTGAGATTAGCATTCTAGAGAGGAATAATTCATAGTCTAGGGCATCCATCTTTATGCATCTCAATTTACCTAGTAGGTTAGATTATTATCCTTGAGAGGAGCAGTTGATCTTTAGGCTTGAGATAGTTAACTCATCCTGAAGAGGAAGTCATATTTGTAGGAAACTCTAATCCTCTTAAAAGTTGACAAAACTGAATTTGATTTAATAAAACCTAATTTTTTCCTTTATTATTCATCCTGGACTAGTTCTTGTTGACATCAACCTTTTTGAATTTTATTTTTAATTTGATCCTTTATCTTATACTCAAAATTTTGTTATCTCCTATTAGTTGGTGGAACTAGATAAATAATAATACCAATTCTCATGGGATCGATACTCAACTCACCGCTGAACTATTACTCGATATGACTAGTGCACTTGCTAGCGATTTTTTCTGCATAATTAGCACGCATCAGTCGTCCCTGAGAGTGAATGCAGACCGACATTCGTTTGGATACGGCCCGTGTTTGCTATTTAGGTTTGATCTCATCATGGATTAAAGTAAATTATTGATTAACGAATAATTATAGTAATTATACCATCATGTAGTATTCGAAATCATAATTAAATCTCATATACTTCCTCTAAACCATCTTACACATATGATAAATCCTATACTTCATCTTCCTAATTACATACCTAATCTTCTCAGGTTGTTCATTCGTTCTTCACGCTCTAAGAACCTTTGTTCTTGTTTTCTCAATCTACGTGTTGTCCTTGATCTCCTTCAAGTTCTCCTAATAGGGTTTTGACATAACTTTAAGATAGGGAGAGAAAGAAAAACCCATGAGATTTAAACATAAAGAGAGTCATTTTCTTAGCTTTGCACCATAGGGAGAGACGGAACAGGCCGCTACTGGTCGAGGGATAACCGATGTTCAGTCGATAGTGCACACGATCCGTGTCCCATCATATACGCTGATGCCGAGTTGTAGTCCTGGTTCAAGGTGGCATGACCGATGTTAACTCGAGACGGGAGTCGTTAGGGCAATAGGATCCATGTCTAGCAGTTTTATCGGTTTAGTCATAGCATGACTGGCTTAGGGTAACTCAGTTCGTGTCTTAGTATGGATTCTAGTTCACATATGAACCGGTAGAGCAAATCGATCAGCATAGTTGTGACACAGATCATATCTAGGGTTAGTGTTTTGTGCAATGTCGTGTCTCGAGAAACATAAACTGTGTCTGAAAAGCACACGGTCCATTTTTTGGGAGCTGATTCTCTTATGTTATCCATTCCGACGCTATTGCGGAACACAACCTGCGTCAAGGTGTGACGTTATTCGTGTTTTATCTCCGATACGATGGCTACGCGGTGCCATTTCTTCATTGCGTCGGACACAATCCACGTTAAGGGGCAACGATGCCTATGTCTACTCCGTCGTGGTCCTTGGATATTACTCGTATCTAACAGACGCAACCATCCCTAGAATGAACACAGACCTACATCCATCTGGACACGGCCCGTGTTCGGGCTTTAGGTTTGATCTCATCATGAATTAAAGTAAATTATTGATTAATGAATAACTAAAATAATTATTCCATCATGTAGAACCCGAAACCATAATTTAATTTCATATGCTTCCACTAAACCATCTTACATATATGATAAATCCTTTATTTGATCCTCTTAATGACATATCTAATCTTGTCGAGTTGTTCCTTCGTTCTTCACACTCTAAGAACCTTTGTTATTGGTTCCCAATCTACTTGTTGTCCTTGATCTCCTCAAGTTCTCCTAATAGGGTTTTGACACTTTAGGAGAGGGAGAGAAAGAAAAACCCGAGAGAGAGAGAGAGAGAGAGAGAGAGAGAGAGAGTCATCTTCTTACCTTTGCACCTTAGGGTAGAAGGAATTGACCGTTGATGGTTGAGGGAGGAAATAATGAGGGTAGGGGAAAGCACCCTCATGGCTTAGGGTATATTATACATACATACATACATACATACATACATACAGTGTGTGTGTGTGTGTACGTATATATGTATGTATGTATGTATAGGCCCTTTAGGATTTTAGTTTGATTAAAAATGTGTTTAAATTTAAATTCGTAATTAAGTTACATGGTCCATTTTATGTCTTTTATATATCCATCTTGTCACATTTGCAACACGACCCATGTTCTATACCATACAATTTGTATTGTCTCTTTTTCTCTCTTTTATTATTATTTTTTTAATTCGTCGGGTGTCGAATGTTACATTTAAGGGGGATAATTGGTCGGTTTGAGATAAAATTTGATTTGACAAAAAAATAATAATATTGGGTCAGATTTTGGCCGGGTTAAGATTAAAAAAATTGAGACACGACCCAATCCAATTCGAAAAATTTTGAGTTGGATTAAATCGGGTCGGTCAAACCGTTCATTTTTTGGATTTCAATTTTTTTCTTACATCTAAGATTTTTTACAAATAAAAAATATTTTAAAATAAAATAAATAAAATTATCAATAAAAAAATGAAATTAATCATAAAAATCTTAAAATGATAAGATATAAGTAATTTTAGTATTTTTTTAATTATTATTATATTATAATTTTAATTTTGAATCATTTGGATCGAGTTTCGGATTATCGAGTATTTAAACATTCAACCGGCTACCCGATCCGAAATTAATCGGGCCGAATCGAATTTGATCCGGCTCAAAGTAGTGACTCGATACAATTCGACCCAAAAGTAATCAGGTCAAATTTAGTTGACCGAGTTGAAGAGTGGACGACCGAAGATCTGAGTTAAATTATATCGCACGTTCTATGATCCAAGTCCTACTTTGAGTTAAATTAAAGCTATCTTTTACATTATTTTTTTATGATTCTTAAGTATATAAATTAACTTATTTAATTAAACCAAACTTTCTACTTCGAGTCATAAATTTGGGTTTTTAGTATTCTTTTATTTTCTCATATACACATACTTTTTTTTGTTATATAACATCTTTAACTCAAAAAAATAAAATTTTGAAAATAATAAAAATTTAAAACAAAAATTTGGCCAATAACTAACAAATAATTATTGAGTTTATATTGATTTAACTTAACATTTTTTCATTAAAGTTTGTTCATATTGAATAAAATATTTTTTCTTTTTGTTTAATCAACCTTTTTTTTTATATACATAGATTTCCATCTTGTATTCTAGTTTTTAATCATGTATAACAACTTAATTTCCATTAATAAAAAATATATTTTTTTTAAAGAATACAAAAATATTAAAAAGAAAAAATATCTATTTCCATATCCAATATATAATAATTAAATATAATTTCATATTTTTATTTATTCTAAACTTTCCTATGTAAGTTTGTTTCATCTTTATTTATATCAAGAGTTAGTCCTAGTAAAATTAAATTTATTTATTATTTAATATAATTTATTTCTATATTATTACTATTATTATTATTATTATTAGCCAGTAAAATTTATGCATTTTTATTTTCAATGAAAATAACTTTCAGTGATGATGATGATGATGATGATGATGATGATGATGATGATGATAGTAATAATAACCATAGTTATATAATTTTATGTAATAATAGATAAATTAATAAATTAGATTTTATTAGTTCTTTACTATTTAAACTTCCTTTTATTATTATTCAAATTTGTAAATAATTTTGAATACTTAATTTAATGTATATATATAGTAAAAAAAATATAGAGAATATTTGGCAACAATTCAAATTATCATGTAGTACAGTATTTCTTAATCTTAATTGTATAACAACGTTTTTTTATTTTCTAGGAAGAAAACTTAATATATAAGAAAAACAAAAAGTAAGATTTAAAAGAACTAATTATGTAATATGTTATAAAACATTTTGAGTTTCTATATAAGATTCACAACCTTTTTATTTCTTCATAGAAAATTATCTAAAAATAATGTAAACCTAAACTAATTCAAAAAAATAATTAATAGTTTAAAGATTAAACTAAAATGTTTGAAAAGAATCATAGTTATAGTTCAATTCAAATTGTACAATACTATTATCCAAAGATAAAATAAAATACATAAGCTTTTAGATACGACATTTAAGCTTATTAATACGAATTATTTTTTTTGAAAAAAATGAAGATGCAAAATAATTTACTATGCGATGCATAATCTGAGTCATTGATTTAAAAATCAATTACTCATATCTTATTCAATTAAATGTATCGCACTAGATGCATAATAAATTGCTATGCATCCTTGTTAATCTCATTTCTTTTATAATTATCACTTTATTTTTTATGAATGATGTCGACACTTATTCACATCTTATCATTGGCCTCTACATATACGTTAAAATATTACTGACCAGTAATCAAACCACCACAAAAGATAACAAAATGTATAAACCCATCTCAAACTGGGTTTGGTTTCCTTACAAATCGATCGGAAACGAGAAATTGACTGAAGTACGAAATCGAATGGCTTTCGGAAAAGTAAAATTAATACGACTATGATTGCGCGCAACTATGCAACACATAACTCCTTCCCATATATAACGTATTCGCTACCTTCAACCATATATAACGAATTGCCATTAGAAAAGGAAAACTAATCTACTGTATTATAATTATTTTCCTCTCTCTCTTTCTCTCTCTCTCTCTCTCTCTCTCTCTCTCTGATTGGTCTCCTGCACTCCCCAGGATACGGATTGCTTCCTGCCGCCTGCCGCCTGCCGCTATGTCCCACGATACAACTTTCATCGTAGACGTCCCTCCCGTAGACTACCGCTGTATGCGTCATGGGGACGTCGTCGTCAGCCTAGACGGCGGCTACTGCCCGACGCTACAGCCCGCGGAGTCCTTCTCCGGCGAAGAAGACGTCGTCGTCCGGGTGTCACTTTCACTGAACGAGCAAAACTCCCGTAGGGTCATTTTCCGAAAATGTTGGTGGCCAGACATCCGACATGCCGTATGCGAGGCCCTCTTGCGCGACGGCCTATTGGCCGCCGTAGTCGCCGGCAATGACTTTGCATGCTTCTTGGCCAACTGTATGACCACCTTCCTGCTGAATTCGCGGTCCACCTGAACATAAGCGCGCCGGATGTCCATATTCCTGGAACTGAAGCAACAACTGCCGCTACGCCCTGGAAGACCTACTCCGGCAGAATGCTATGGGAGGTGACCTATAAGAAGAAGAAGGAGGAGGAGGTGGGGAACGGTGAGGACGAGGTGAAGGAGAGCGCATGTCCCATATGCCTCGAAGATTTCGAAGAGGGCGATGACGTGAACCTGACGCCCTGCGGGCATCCCTTCCACATGGATTGCATCGATACCTGGATGGACATCAACGACGTCTGCCCGATGTGCCGCAAGGAAATCGACTGCGTTTTTATTCTTATGGAATTGCCGATATAAAAAGGATTTGAGGATTGTGAGCGTGTAACTTTTCTTCCTTTATCTTTTAGTAAAGTATCGGATATGTGCTTTGAACTTTTTAGCAATGAAACAATCAAATTTTACTTTTTAAGATATTTTAAGGATAAACTTATAGGAAAAAAAACTATTGTTTTATTTATTTGGGCTAATATCACGCATATTTCAAGATCAAAATCCGAATTTTATTATGCGGGCCCTTTGATATATTTTTAATCAAATAAACTAAACTCGTTTGATGCACAAAATAATGCAAACTAATTTTATTCGTTATAATTGAGGATGTTATTAGATCGGGTTCAAATATCTGCGTTTGCTCTTTGATCGGGATTGTCTCTTTTCTTTTAAATAAAATAAGTGTAAAATATATTACTGATATATATTAAATACATTTTGTAAGAAAATTTATATACAAAATATATAACTAAGAAACTACGCCTACAATTTATGCTTCCAAATGTAAATTTGGAAATATATTTAAGCTAGAAAATTCAATAAAACTTCTTACACACATATTATTTTTCACAGTGCTATAGTTTATAAGAATAAAAAATTTAAATTTTACAAAATGTAGTTTTTTTTCTGAAAAGTAGATATTTTAGAAACAAAGTAAATAAAAATATATTAAATTGAAATATTATGTTCAGAAACAACTTAAATACTACATTTGTTTGGCACGTTCTATGATCCAAAATAAGCTCCTCTTTTCAGTTAAATTAAAGCTATCTTTTGCATTATTTTTTTATGATTGTTATGTATAAAAATTAACTTATTTAATTAAATCAAACTTTCTACTTTGAGTCAAAAATTATGTTTTAATATTCTTTTATTTTCTCATATACACATATTTTTATGTTATGTAACATTTGTAACTGAAAAAAATAAAAAACTTAAAACAAAAATATGGTCCACATATAACAAATAATTATTGAGTTTATACTGATTTAATTTAACTTTTTTTCATTAAAGTTTTTTCATATTGAATAAAATAAATTTTATTTTTTTGTTTAATCATCCTTCTTTTTATATACATAGATTTACATATTGTATACTAGTTTTTAATTATGTATAACATCTTAATTTCCATTAATTAAAAATTTACCTAATAAAAAATATGAAAAAGAAAAAAATATCTATTTCCATTTTAATTGATAGTGGATCTACACACAAGTTTGTACAAAGCAAAGTTGTAAAGCGGTTGGGATTGTTAATAAATCCTTCTACTCATGTTAATATGATGATTGGGAATGGAGACAAGTTGAGATGTGAAGGCATATGTTCGTAGGTTGAATTTGTAGTTCAAACTGTTATATTCATGGAGGATTTCTATGTACTGCCTATAGAAGGTGCTCACCTTGTGTTGGGTGTACAATGGTTACAGAGATTGGGACATATTACAATGGATTATATAGAGCTAACAATGACATTTCAATGGCAAAGAGATCGGGCCTTATTAAAAGGAGAACAACACAAGGATATACAACCTGTGACACTACATCAATTGCGAAGACTAATTCAGGTCAATGAAGTCATGATGTGTCTTCAATTGAGAATAGTATCAGAATGGGAAGAACAGGGAGTCAATTTAATTGGTACAAGTGTGGAAGACATCCTAAACAAATTTGATTCAGTATTCAGTAATCCTAATACTCTACCTCCTTTTCGAGATGTACAACATCATATTCATCTGGTTGATGAGAGCAAACTAGTGAATGTACGTCCTTATAGATATCCTTATTATCAGAAGAATGAGATAAAGAAGTTAGTCAAGGAAATGTTGGCTCAAGGAATTATTCAATATAGTTCAAGTGATTTTTCGTCACCTATTCTGTTGGTTAAGAAAAAGGATGGAACATGGAGGTTTTGTGTGGATTATCGAATCGTTAATAGCAATATTATTAAGGATAAATTTCCTATGCCTACTATTGATGAGATTTTAGATGAATTGCATGGTGCAACTTATTTTTCTAAATTGGATCTCAGAGCAGATATCATCATATTAAAATGAGCAGTGCAGATGTGGGTAAAACTGCTTTCCGAACTTACGAAGGGTACTATGAGTTTCTTGTGATGCCATTTGGGCTCACTAATGCTCCTTCGACATTTCAAGCTATTATGAATAGGATGTTCACATCATACCGAAGACGATTTATTATTGTGTTCTTTGATGATATATTAATATCAGCAAAGATCTAAAGACTCATATACAACACTTGACAATTACTCTACAATGTCTCCAAGAGAATTCATTTTTTGTCAAGAGGAGTAAGTGTTGCTTTGCCCAGTCCCGGGTAGAGTATTTGGGGCATATAGTTTCTCGGGAAGGAGTAGCACCAGATTCTAACAAAATATTGGTAGTACAAGATTGGTTAACGCCTAATTCTCTCAAGCAACTGCGAGCTTTTCTAGGTCTGGCGGGATATTATCGGAGATTCGTCAGAGGATATGCTAATATTGCTAGTCCACTTATAGACTTGTTAAAGAAAGATGCCTTTAGTGATCCACAAGGGCAGAGGAATCATTTAAAGCTCTAAAAGAAACCTTAGTAATATCACCAATTTCGCAACTACCAATTTTTCTGAAGGGTTCATTGTGGAGACATATGCTTTTGGGACTGGTATAGGGGTTCTACTATTACAGGAGGAACATCCTATATGTTCCTATAGCAAGAAATTGACAATTAGTATGCAAAAGACATTAGTTCATGTCGTATGCTATTGTAGAAGCTGTCAGAAAATGGAGACAATGTTTATTGGGAAAACATTTTACAATTCGTACTAACCATCGAAGCTTAAAGGAGATACTCATTCAAGTGATTCAAACTCCTGAACAACACTACTATGTGGCTAAACTATTGGGATATAATTTTACTATTGTCTATAAACCGGGAACAAAAAATCGAATTTCAGATGCTCTTTCTTGATAATTCATACCTGAGGCAATTTTTTGTCATGTTTTTTATTTGGTTGATGAAGTCAAGTTGGAGTATGTTAAGAATGATCAACTACGACAGATAGTTCAGCAGGTGCAACAAGGGCAAGATCAGTTGTCGGGATTGATTCTAAAGAATGGGTTGTTATACAAAGGGACTCGACAATTTTTGGTACCCAGTTCAACTTTGATTCCGACCTTACTACAAGAATTTCATGCAACTCCCGTGGGAGGGCATCTAGGAGTCCTTAAAACATATAAACGAATCAGTGCTGAATTTGTGTGGGATGGTTTGAAGAAGTCAGTAGAAATTTTGGTGCGGGAATGCAATATATGTCAACAGATCAAGTATTGCACCTCATCGGTACCTGGATCACTACAACCTCTGCCCATTCCTGACAGGGTATGGGAGGATGTTTCTATGGATTTCGTTACTTCTCTTCCTGTTTCACAAGGATTTATTGTAGTATTAGTGGTGGTGGGCAGATTAACGAAGTATTGTCATTTTGGTGCTCTCCACCCATTATACAACGAATAAGGTTGCTCGCCTATTTGTGGATATGGTGGTCAAACTCCATGGTTTTCCTCAAACTATAGTTTCTTACAGAGACACTATATTCCTAAGTTCTTTTTGGAAGGAACTTTTTCGTCTCGGTCAAATAAAACTTCGTATGAGTTTTGCCTACTGATGGTCAGATTGAGGTTGTCAACTGTTGTATGCAACAATATCTACGATGTTTCATTAATGGACAGACCAACTACTTGGGTACGTTATCTATCTTGGGCCGAATTCTCTTTTAATACTTCCTATCATTTTAGTTCCCAGTTAACACCCTTTGAGATGGTGTGTAGACGGAAACCTCCTATGATTCCTACTTATATTCGTGATCAGTCTCAAGTGGAACCTATTGATTCAGAGTTGCAGGACAAAGATGAGATCCTATGACTTCTTAAATTAAATCTGTAGAGAGCCCAACAACGGATGAAGACATCGGCTGATCTTCACAGATCAGACAGGGAATACACTGTTGGTGATTGGGTATATGTGAAATTGCAACCTTACAAACAAGCATCTATGGTTGCGAGATGACCACATAAATTGGCATCTCGATTTTTTGGGCCTTTTTGTATCCTAGGACGTGTGGGGTATGTTGCCTATGAGTTATCTATACTAATTCAGTCTAGAATACATCCGATGTTTCACGTTTCTAAGCTGAAACGTGCTTATGGATTGGTTCCTGTAGAGGTACCACTTCCAGAGCTACCTACCGAAAGGGGACCTATTGTTTCTCCTATGGCTGCAATTGCTCAGCGTATTATTAAAAGACATGGACATTTTGTATCCCAAGTGCTTGGGAAGATTTGGTTGAGTTTAAAAGGATCTATCCTAATTTTCATGTTCCACCTAATCTCAACATCGAGGACGATATTGTGTCTTTACCAAGGAGGGAAATTGATATATGTCTCGAGAAGCAGAAGAAACAAATATATAAGTAGCAACACTATCAGTATCAGAATATGAAGAAGAAGAAATATTTTTACCAAGGAAGACAATATTCAAGCCGGATAAGAAGGATCGAACACCTGGGAGAACAGAAACAGCGAGATCAGAAGAGAACACCACAGGGAAAGAGGAAGAGAAAACACCAAGGAGAATTGAAACAGCGAGATCAGAAGAGAACATCACAGAGAAAGAGGAAGAGAAAGTAGAAGATGTAGGATCTGGAATGACACCAAGAGGG
>LTAE01005150.1:0-26814 GCA_001647135.1 Pontederia paniculata | reverse complement strand
AGTAAATCATATCCTGGAACAACATCAGGATTATACCTTTGCCCTGAACAACATCAGGACATAAGAAAATACAAGATCACTGTATTAGTGTAAGTACTTTAATATGAATCACTTTAGCAATCTTAGATCTTATCCAATTAATGTGTTCAGATGACTTTGGGATAATTTAATTAATTGCTCATGAGTCTTCTAGGTACACCGACTGTCAGTGGTGGTGCACTAACCATGACCAATGCCCTAAAAGTGGAGGATGCACGTGAATCCTCTTCGTTGAACAACAGGAGCAAACTGAACAACATGAACCAAGTAGCAGCCATGCTACTCGTCCTATCTCATTAACTCTAGTGGCTCCTAAATAATACTCAACGTCCTATTTGTGTTATTAATCTTGAACCCTTACCTCAACAAGGTCCTTAAGTTTTCTTTAGATTAAATCAAGGATTTGAGTTTCTGTCTACAGAGTCTAGGACGCGAACAGTATCATCAGAAACGGGTCGTGTCCTATAACGTCAACACAGCCCGCGTCATCCTGACGCGGGCTGTGTGGTGTCTAGGGTTTCCGCCGCCGCCACCGCGTTCGTGTCCGCCTCGTCATGTTCTATGCTGCGCCCCGCATCGTACTTCACATCCGTGCTCGCTGGCCATGCACCGCTTCTGTCCATCGTGCTTTGTGCCCGTCTAACACGCTCCGCACCTGCCGTTGTGCTCTGTGTCGCTTGGTCGTGTCTTGGAGATTCAATAAGGGTCGCGCTAGGATGGCACGGACCGTGGGTTTTCTAGGGTTTTGCGCCGCCACCGTCCCAGATCGTGTCGCCTGTTGTTGTCCTATGCGCATGCGCTGTCCGCCGCGGGCCGTGTCCGATTGCCGCACACCCCGTTCGCATGGCACGCCCCGCGCTCATCCGCCACACTCTGAGTTTCATCAGTTTCCAGGGCGACACGTGTCCTAGGGTTTGATTGGTCCCGCACCACGCATCGCATCCCCACGAGTGGTTCACGTCTGATCACGCGGGTCGTGTCGAGTCATTTTTTCCAGCCTCTACCGCTGTGCGATTTTGCTAGATTTCAGGGCCATTTTTCGGTGGTTTTCAGGTTCGATCTCAACTAGTTAATGGGGAAAAACTTCCCTTTCAATGCCCTCACAAATATAAAATAGATCTCTAGGAAAAGCGAGGGAAAAATCCAAGAGAACATGCAAGGTTCATCACCACATCTTATGTATAAGGAATCCGCCTGGGAACACACCTTTGAGTTCGTCGAAGTTTGTCCTGATCTTTCGGGGACGTCCTCTCTGACATCTCTCTTGTTGAGATGGAGGATCTTCCTCTCTTAGGCCGAATAAAATTCATGGGACGAGAGGAATATCGAATAAGAAGTATGAACATGGGGAAGAGCAGGAAGAATTTGCTTTACCTAGGGCCGACCATATAATTTCAGAATAATAAAAATCTGTGGCACACCCCTAAGTGATTTTTATAATACAAGAGTCCAGGTTTATTGGACCATCACTGAATTTTCAAATTTAAATTAGGATATCGAATTTTAAAATAACTAGGATTTTGATTTTTATTTCCTAGTTATGAAGATATCTTTGGAGGAGATAAATTTGAGGGGATTTGAATTTGAATTCGGTTGTAGGGATATTTTTGAAATTGAAAAATCTCGGGAGTTACATGAAAAGAAATGGAAAAAAATGTAGAGCCATGTGCTTGTTGGAGAGGCATTGGAAATTATAACGCTCCCAAATTTCGCCATCATATATTTTTTTAAGGGGAAAGATTCAGACAACGCTATGAAGGTGTGCTATGACAATTATTCATATGTGGAGTGGAAAGTCGAAAATATAATAATCATATATCAATTATTAATCAAATATCAAAAGCAATAAATATTTAGACATATAATAATTTAAAGAGTAAATTGTGTAGTAGAAACTTCTATAGTTAACAAATTAAGATTCAATATTCAAACTATATCATGATGCTTCTCAACGTACATATCACATAATACATCACTAGTTCAACATAAGTTTCATAACATAAGCTAAATGGTTGGCATAGTATCGACACTAAGACTCGATATAATAAGATAAGATAAGTTACTCGATAACATTTAACATATGTAATCATCCACCACGAGCAATGTCATTATCAAGATCAATCTAAATCATGTGCACGAATCCAGAGTGCATGCATGGGAAATTTTTTTGGATTAGAATATATAAAGATTGGCACCATCCAGAAAGAGAAAGTATGACAAACACACAATGTATCAATGCATCAATAATTCATAAAGTGTAAGTATTATTCAATTTTCAATTTTAATCTTAACAATATTAATGTCAAATTAAATTCAATATTAATAATGGCATAAATATCCATAGCAAACGCTCAATTATCGATATTTAATAAGTTCATGTTCAATTCGATTTGATTCATTCTTGAAGTTATCTTTTAACTTCAATTTAATCAATCAATTAAGTTAGTGATTAATTACATATGCATTGAAGAACTGACATTTACATCGTCCGATAAAGCTAGTTAGTCTTTCATCGCCATATACAGCCGAGTGACTTCTCTAAAGATAGCCATGTCCCACGTATGGGGTCAATCAATAAATTAACGTACAATCTATTTGACAATTAATACATCAATTACACTTGCATGTTTTTAATCATATTTATGGCTTAGTATGCAATTCGATTTCTAGGTTATAAACATACCATTCAAAAATAAAATAATTCAATATTTATGACATAAACATATAATAATAGATGTTGTCCACTATATGTGAAAGTCCCTTCATGGGGCGTAAAAGTCAGGTATTCACAAGCATGATGAGGTTTTACGGCCACTACAGAGCTTGCTATTTCCTCTACTTGGCTTCAAAACCTGTGAGGTTCCATAGGGGTGTTCACCCGGGTCGACCCGGTGAACCTGACCACCCGAACTGACCCAAATTGAATTGGGTCGGTTCAGTTTTTTGATCGGGTCGAACCCGACCCGACCCCACCAAGATTCGACCTTGGTCGGGTCGGGTACGTGTTGAAAATTTTCAACCCGATTTGACCCGACCTGACCCGACCAGATGACCCAATTTTTTAATTTTTTTAAAAATTAAACTAGTTTTAATTTAATTTAAATGTTAAATTTAATTTAAATGTTAAATTTAATTTAAAATTTAAAATATATCATAATAAAATATTAAAAAATGTATTTTATGCTTTAAAATGAATATAAATATAACGATTCATACTTAATACTAAAAAAATAAAATAAAAATTAACAAAAATATGAAAAAAAAAATTGGTCGGGTGACCTAATGACCCAGCCCGATCCAACCCGACTTTGGATTGGTCCGGTTGGATCGGGTCGAGATGCCAAAAAGGGCATATGACCTGATCCAAACCGACCGACCAAAGTTAGTCGGGTCGGTTCGGGTTTGGGTTCGGGTCAGGTTCACCAGACCCGTGAACATCCCTAAGGTCCCATGCGAGGCATAAGGGGCGAATTCACGGACGACCATGAGATTTTCTCGCGAGTCATGAAATGTGTCCCGATACCCTAATTTGTTGATTTATTACTATAATTTTAGGATTTTCTCACACACTAGTTTTCACTTATTGGACTTTGTGTGTACATACAACAATTCTAAAAATAAACCTCGAGGGGGGAGGGGGGAGGGGGAGGAGGAGCGTTTACTGCATTATGTCTCAACGTTGGCAAGCAATCTACATTGTTTAAGAGAAAGATTATGACTTACTAAATTGCTAATAATTTGCATTATTTTTTTACTATGCATAAGTAATCCAACTTGCATTTCAGATTCTTTGTTTACTTATAAAACTAAGTCATATACATCCTTTTACCAAAATACCCTTTATAAATATCAATACGTTAAAAAGTCTATATTATTAATTTGGAATTTATAAACTCGGATGACAACACACAAATTAATGTATTAAATAATTAATTAATATACTTTAGAATAAAATAATAATACAATATCTATAATCTTAATAATTATATAATTAATAAAATATGTTTTAATTAGTCATAATTGATAATACTAATATAAAATTATATTATATAAATATTATTTATTACTATTAATTTGTTTTGATAATATGTTATTATTTGTGTTGTTATTATGTGATATGTTTTATTATATTATATTTTATTTATGAAAGAGTGAGAACGATGAATATAACAAGCAAGTATAAATAATATTGTCACTTGGTGATAATTTGGAAAGACATTCCTATCTTAAAAATTTTAAATTGTCACCTAATAAGCAAACTATATCGTTAGACAATTCTGATTGCTTGCATATTAAGAAAAAAGAGTAAACAAGGTAGTATAATTAATCAAGTAATTTTGAGTTTAAAATATCAATAATTGAAAAACAAAATACTCGTAAGGAAACATACAGATTGTAACACATCTTACTATTTCATATAACAATTTATCAGCCATAAGATTCAATGACCAAAATAAATATCAGAATTTCAACATAAGAATGACAATTTAATAGCATTACATGTGTGCATGATGTTCTATTATAATCCTTAGAATTTTCGTGTTACAATAGCAATCAATAAGTTCACATCAATAATCATAGCATCAATAAGTCAACCAATTCAATTCCATACGATTCATTCATGCACACAACATAATCGATAAATAATCATAGGCATCGATACGTCAACCAATTTAATTCCATACAAGTCATTCATGCACACAACACTTCATATACATATATTATTCGTCCTCAATAAAGTTTCAATGATTCTGACAAGAAACTATGCTAAATACATTTGAGAAGAGAACTTGATCTCTCAACATACCTATTTTTTAAATTAGGATTTCTTCGAGAAAAAAATCAGCATTTGGGTGTGAGATGAAGGCTAAAAGAGAGAAAGGGAAGGGGGAAATGGGAGGAAAGATGGCTATTGTGTTTTTTATATAGGTTTTAGGTGTGGTTTTGGACTTCTAGTTGTGGTTTAGGGTGAGCGGGCCAATGGGACCTATTAACTCTTTTCATATTATTTTTATTATTACATAAATACTTACAAATAGATGCATATGTACATTATTAACACAACAACTAAGTTGCTTAGTTGGTCTCATCCATCCTGTGTTCAAACCACAATGATAGACATTACAATTTTCCGCTACAGCCATCCAAAGGTTTTTCATTCACTGCATCCGTACTTCAATCTTCGATACGCCTTCTTTATCCATTTCTCATGTCGACAACTTTATTTTGCTTTTATTCACTTTAATTAATTAAATTTCATTTTAAAACTCAACTAATATTTAATCTAATCAAATTTATTAGCTTCTTAACTTTACTATCTTAAATTATTAATCAATTTTTAGAAAAAAAACAATTTATCCTACTGATTCTTTTAATTCCTTTTATCCTTCGTCTTTCTCAAGAAGTAAGAATAAATTCTCGGCTCCTCATGTATATTTACATTTTTTGCCAATTATTTTACATGTGTTAAACTTAGTCACTTTCATCATAATTTTTCTATTACATATATAATTAATTTTCTTTTTCTTCTCTCGTCATAATTCATGGGCACTAACATTCAAAGTACTACCATTTTTTAATATATCTATTTTCTGAAATAAGACTTTATTATATTTAAATAAGTTTAATATTATTTGGTAATATCTAGTTATAAAAGATTACACACACAGTAAGTTATATATTTTATATATATATATATATCTGTGTGTGTATATGTGTGTGAGTTTTTATTTCACCAGCAAAATTATTTTAGTCTTTAGATTTTAGGGAAAAAGTGAATTCAAAGTTTAAAATGAATTACACTAATGGAAGTTCATAATACTTGAATGTCATATTTTATTAAATCGTGAACCCACTCCCTTTAATTCCTGACTTTGCCATCGGTTAAGTAGGGTATATTTTATTTGGTGTAATCGTAATTTCGATAGTGGTCTCAGATGTCCCTTGAATATTCCTCTTGTTCATAGTTATTGAAAGAATAATTTTATCCACAAGTAAATTTGTGCATCAAGTCTTTATTTACAGTTTATTTGTGTCCATTGTTCGCTATATCTATTCTCTACAATAAATCAACTTCACAAACTTTCTTTCCAATATTGAATTTTGTGTTATGAATTATGGATTTAATTAGCTGATACAATAAGCTCAAACAGAAAAGCATCAACGCGTGAGATATCATATATACCTAGCTACAAAAGCTATGCTTAAAGTTCTTTCATTCCCTTTGTTTAGTAAGATGACATGATCATGTCATTTTATACAGAGTTAAATTTCTAATGTTGCACCTGATCTGTAAACAAATTGTACAATGACTATGGTACGATGGATGAAAAAACAAGGGGAAGAACATAAAGCTCCTCTCTCGAATTGGACTTGTTGACGCCCAAAAAAACACAAAGGGGAATAGAAGAGAGATAGAAAGCAACTGATCCTGTCATCTGCTCTTGGAGATGACAGACATCATCTTCCTGAACTGTTGTGCATTGCATGGAATTCTAATGATCCCTTCGTTCCTGTATCCGAGCTCCTCAGCAGCTAGCTCCAGCAAAGCCATGAAACATGGGACCTTGAGCAACCTCACATCCACCAGAAATCTTTCCACTTCCCCTTCGTCGCATCCCACGAGCATTGGTACATGGCCCTTCGGTATCCTCTCCTCAATCATCTCATTTTTGCTGCTGAGCAGGCGGTTGTAGGATGCTGACAGTTCGCCCTGAACCTTCGATCTCCTCCAGAACATGTTGTTCCCTACCTCTTAATTAGGCTGAGAGAGAGAGAGAGAGAGAGAGAGAGAGAGAGAGAGAGCAGTGTGTGTGGAAGTTACAGCTTAATTAAGGAAGTGATGAGTTCTCTGGATGTGGTTGCTCCTTGCGGTAAGGGAGAGTGGCCTGCAAGCAGGAGATATATATACATGCTGGAAATCGTTGTGACCACCCAAATATATATTAGTCATATTTTGTTGGCTGATGCTCGCAATATGGTCAAAAGTTTCAGCAGCTGCTTGTTGATCTACTTAAGATTACTTCCTGGTTAGACTTGATAATAGATCATGATTAGACCTAGTGGTTGGCGTTGTCGTGACAGTGATAGGATTCTTCGAGCTTTGGTTGGTATTCTCTGTAGTTAATTTGGTGATTAAAAAAAACAAAGATGTGCATGTAGATTAAAAGGTATTATGATTAGTGCACCATGCATGACTTCATGAGTCAAATATTCTAGAATTTCACATGATCCATTTTGCATGGTGTGGTTCGGTTGTACTGAGGAATGCTAAAGTTATTTTTCCGAAAAATTTAAAAATATAATTTCTACTGAGAATGACTTTTATGTGATATTATTAGTTTTATTTATAATTACGACTTCGTTTTGTTGAGAAGTGTATTCACTATTGTTTTATATTTCATGTTCATCTGTAGCGGTAGTTAGTAGTTAATATTGTAGTGTTATATATGAGTTATTTCGTAATAGTAGTATGTAACGAAATGAAACCGATAGGTTGATATAAAGTTACATATAATAAAAGAAAGATTGTAAAAGTTTTTTGGTGGATTCAATAGAAACTTCTTGAGCTCCTTCTTCAAAAATATCTCTCATTTGTTCTTGCAGAGTGTTATGTTATGGTGATCTGATCGTTGCAGCTTCTCAAATCTCAACACATCTATATTGATAAAAATATTTCTTTAAACAAATCATCACTTTTTGTATTTGATATTTAAAAAATAATTGATCAACAGGAAAAAAATATTAAGCAAAAAAAAAGTAAGTTAAGTTCTGAAAAAAATACTCTTTCAAAAACTCATATTTTTTTATCTCAAAAAGCCACCACCGATAATCTTCTTTTTTTTTATCTTCAACTCTTATGTCAAACCCATAAAATGAAACTACTCTCTTTGAAAAAATAATGTCATAATATTTGCTTTCTCGAAGGAAATGTATGATTTTATTTGATCTCTACCCTAACTCAAGCATTTTAAATGATATTGCCGCCCCGAAGTATTACTATAAGGGAAAATCATTCTGTAATAAAATACAGGTTTGTATACTGAAGTTTTTATCTTGTTGACAGATGAAAATACAGGTTAGTTCTAATTTCTCTTATTCACTTATTTCCATTGATTTCAAAGACACTGTTTAATAATACACCAGGATGTGATCACTTATAAAAGGTGTCGCTACTTGTTTTCCCGAAAGAAGAATTAGTTATAAAATGCATTGACCATGATGGGAAGATTCGAGAACAAGTAGAAGATCACTGAGAGGAAACGCAGAAAAATAAAGAACACATAGATTTATCAAGTTCATCCTTTGATTAGGGCTACGTCCTGCAAAGAGATTTCACTATATTATTTTTCGTTACAACCACTCAACATCAAGTCTGAAATAAGAGTAATATATATATTGGTCCAAAATCTTAACAAATAGTAAATCTCTTAATCTCTATCATACGGGCCAGCTTAAATAAAAGCTCAAACTCATTTAGGTTTAGGGGGCGCTGCCCCCGAACCCCCGCCCGTTCACCGGCGAGTGAGGTAGCCGTCCGCTGACCGGGCAGCGGAACCTCCGTCGGGAGGCGGTGCCTCCCGAACCCTCCTTTCCCGAACCCCCTAAGCTCACGTGGGCGTATCCAGTGTGAAAAACAAGAGGCTCTGAAGTATCGACAACTCAAACAATTAATGATACATTCGTGAATAAAAAAATTTAATTATTTAAGTTCTATTCTTATCGAGAATTCGTTAATTTTTTTCTTACTTTATTTTTCCTTTCCTGGTATAGATATTTCTTTGTAACGGACAAAAAAATTACGTCTCTATTTTACATGGCCATGTATTTTTTATTCAATACATGAAGAGTGACAAGTAGTTCCTCTTAATTTCCTTCATCATGATCAACTTGCAAATGGTCCCATATTACACTTAGTCATACAAAGGCGTAACGATTTGAAATTTTCAACAGGGAGAGAATTTATAATTAATTCCTTTACTTTTTTATTCTATAATAATACTTTTACATTTCTTTTCTTGTATTTTTTAAACATTGGGAAACCGACCTGTACATGCTCTCTCTCTCTCTCTCTCTCTCTCTCTCTCTCTCTCTCTCTCTCTCTCTCTCTCAATCAATCCATCCATCCATGTTGTACTAGGAGGAGAAGGAGAAACGCACGCATGCAGACACTACGTTCTGTCGACTACTGTTTAACGAACTTGTTGCTGGTCCACGAGGTCGCCGAGTCACGAGTTCACACAAAATAAATAATTAACTTGAACAATTCTAGTCATGGAGAAAATTCTCCTTATTCGGCTTCCACGCTGTTGCGGATTTCTTTCTCTAGCTGTTACTTTCACCTAATAAAAAAAATTCAAAATATAATACGTGCACTCGAAACTCGATTTCTTGAGATCTAACAATTAGCTACGGCCATTTTGGACAATTAGGCAGATATTAAAGATTAGAAAAACAGTAGACAAGCTTTGAATCCGGTTCAGCTTAAATGTTATTTCTTCCTTTATTTGATTTGTCATTTGTTTTTGGCCTATTTAACATTTTTCATCCTCAAAACTCTTTTATTTTAAATTTGTTGTCCTTTAACTTTGTTAATATTTATATATAATAATATAACTCCTTCCGTTAATACTTTCTGATTAGTTATAAAATATTACTATACTTTAACTTTTTTGTATTCTTTAAGAATATAATATAAAGATATTGTTATATGCTTACGTTTTTAAAATTGTTCATAGTGCATTTAACTTAATATAGTATCAAGACAAGAAGTCTTGAGTTAAAATTTTGATATTACTTATACTAAAAATTAACTCTCTTTCTTAATTATTCAATTTAAATTGTTTAAATTGTTAATAACATATCTAATTTACATACTCGTAAGAATATAAATATAAAAATATTGATCTTTCTATTGACTAAAATATTTAAGATTGTCGGTAGTATGTCTAATTTTATATTATATCAGAGTCAGAAGTCCTAAGTTCATACATCAGCGTTGCTCGTATTAAAAATTAATTTTTTTCCTTAATTATCCACGTGTTTATGCTGGACCAAAGTTGTTGGCGATCTACACGTGAGAGGAAGCATTAAAAATATAGATATAAAGATATTTTTTCTATAAGTTTAAACTTTCAGAATTATTGGTAGTATATCTAATTTAATAATATTTTATATATTATCACTTGAAAAATCATATAGATTTTGTAAAAATTGTGTTAACTCTTATAAATTAATCAATGTATTCCAAACAATATAAATTTTATGCTTAGGTAAGAGCCAAAAGTTTCAAGTTATTACTAAGATCATTGTTATCATTAAGTTTTCACTCAAGCCTTTACAACATCAAAAAATTATCATGACGACATCATGCAGGTTTCAAGTTAGAAAATAGCATGCATGACATAAAAATACATTAAAATTTGACATAACAACATTTGAACTCATAAAACATATGTTGTGAGCTTCATTGTTAACTAATAACAAACTAGTTAAAAAATATATTTTAATATTTTATTATTATTTTTATATACAAAAAGAAAAGGCATACAAAATTGTATAGAATAAATATGAGTAGAATAAGAGTTTAAACTAAATAAAATTCTACATAAATTTTAACTCATTTTTTACTTAGCCTAACTTAATTTGTTATTTTTTTAGGATCATTTTTTTCTCATTCTTTCTATGAGATTTGGGTTTTCTTGTTAGTATTACAAGTTTATAAAACACGATTGCATATTAACTATTTTTTAAGGATGTGGGACACAAGAATGGGGTTGTATATTATGGTATCATGTTGATGTATATAAATATACTAGCAATCGCACTAGTCATTCAAGTAATATAAGTAGTGAGGCAGAGTATTGAATTTCAAGGACTTGTCTAACATAATATATCTAATTCTAAAGTTAATTGAGAAGAATTAAAATTTAGTGAAAAAGAATTTGATTAAAATTAACACAAAAAAATAGCTTTTCATGTCTAGATAGGATGATCAGAAATAAGGGTTAGCATTACCTCGCAACTATGATAAATTGAATTAAGCTTATGATGGATTATAATTACTTATGATATACTCTCCTAAACACATGTAATTAACTATCTTAGAACTCTATTAAATCAGACCTTCAAACAAATTCATCCTGAGTTAGTTAAATTAAAAGATGCATTGATGATATAATTCCTAAGCTATTAACCGCCTAAACCAATCCAATCAACAAATTATATACATAATCAACAGTACTTCTCACCCGAGTAACTAAGATCATGCATAAAGTGCTTCAACATAAAATTTAGAATAAATCTTTATGACAATCAGGAAATATGAATTGATGACACTAATCTAATCAATTCATATATGAAATAACACGATAAAAAAGCATTAAATTCAGCAATTATGTTCAAAAGAAATTAGATAATCCAATGGTGATTCGATTTAAACATAGGTTCAATAAAGTTTACTCTGAAACAAACTACTCAATAAATCTTTGACTAATCATAAAAAGATCATCCAAAAAGGAAATAACTCAACTTTTAACTATCTATAAGAACAACTCCAACACAAACTTCAAAAAATTGAATCGTGAATAGGAACTCCTCTTCAGCTTTCAAATTATGAATCTTGTCCTCCAAAAGTTAGAGCACTTCTCATGTGCAAAAAGCTATCTTTTGTAATATTTTTAGCCTCTATTTATAACTTTTCAAACCCTTCTATGATTAATATAGAGTTAGAAATGTTTAATGACTTTTGCTTTTTCTTTCAAGTCAAATAGGATTAGAATTTTGAGTTTTACGTGCATAGGACTTTTCCGACAAGGCTACTTATGTATAATAAGAGTATAGAAAATGATGGCTATCATATCAAGTAATAGAGATATGAGTATAGTATTATTTTCATAAGAATTAATATTATTTACCTATCTAATTCCATAAAATAATATAAGATAACATGCGTTTGCATAATAATAGTTTTTGAAAAGATAAAGATAAAAAAGATTCTGATGACAACAAACTCCGAATTAGGATGAAATAAAATAAGATAGATATAAACTTTATTTCACTTTAATTAAATTATAATTTTTATCCAAACTCCTAAATGGATGAGGATCAATGTAAGAAATTATTTTCATTCCAGAATTAAATAACAAACTCAAGTTTAAATATACTTAATCATCTCTCTTCAAAATCATAATCTTAGATTTCATAAGCATTCAATCACTCTCCTCTAAGATGAAAATCACTAGACCATATACCCATATTGTTTCTTACCATGATGTTACGAGAATATGAAATGCTACACTTCAAGTTAAAGTAAAAAATATATTCCAAAGATAAAAGAGAATAAAACAAATCAACTATTCCTATCCAGATGCTAGTTTAAATAAGAATAGCAATCAATTAACGAAAAGACATTATCACATTATTCATGTTCATAAAAAGATTGAATAAAAAATAGAATCAACTAAACCATGAGTTCCACAAATTTCCTTTGACAATAAAACTATTACATTAAAATAAATAGAAAAATACAATCATAGTTTATCCTTTAGAATTAACTAAAGAAAGAAAAATAACTACGGATTAAGAACATCTTGATGATGATCTTCTCCAAAACTTTTGTAGAAATATTCGAGTTGTTGTCAAGATGTTGACATTTTTTCTAGGATTGCAGCATATGTGCGAGACTTGTTGCATGAAAAATAACAATAAATCTTTGAAGTCTTATTTATATGTTTTCATGCATATCGAAGTAATATGAGGAGTCTTAGCCTTGTTGGAGTTTGTTTTGACTACATTCCATTGAAAATTTGTTGAATCTTGAAGTCCAAATCAACTAAAGAAAGATTTGACTAGTTGATATCCGACTCAAATGTCTTCCGATTTGTCATTTCACGGCCCATGACAAGGATGTCATGATCATGATCGTGAGATCGAGGTGATGTATGTCTTCAACTTTTATTCACGATCGTGAATTGACTATTACGGCTCATGTAACTAAAATTACCTTCTTCACATATGCGCTCTTGGGCATGATTATTGCTTCACTGGTCATGATATCTGAAACTTAAATTGATATATTGCAAAACAATAATGAATCTCCATCGCATGACTCCTTTTATCATTGTCACGACCATAAAATTTAATGCCGAGGTTTGTGGCAATTCTTCAAAACTTTTGCCCACATGCGCTCACGGATGTAAATCACTATCATGGTCGTGATTGTCAAAACGTTTTTCACCTTGAAATTAACTCAATTTCATCGATATTGCTCCGCTAAATGATTTTGGACACAAACTAACCAAGATTATGTAGATTATGACTACAAAATTAGTTAACAAATGATGCATGAACAATGGAATTAATGAAAGTTAATCAAATACGATATAAAAAGATTTGACTAAATTACGATTCATCATTTTCTATGGGCCATAAAGTGGCTGTTATGACATGTAAATCCAGCTTTAAAAAATTCTTAGCTTGATTTTTGTTTTACTTGCGCCATGTAGGGGTGAGCATAACCGGGTTCGGACTGGGAATGAAGTTATCCTGATACCGACTTAATTTTTATCGGGAAAGAGACAACTAGTCTCATTCCCGATATGATTGAAATTAGGATCGAGTTTGGGAGGTTTCGATTTGGACCGAGAATTAGATCGGAAACTTTTGATTATTCTAATTTTTTTTGGTGAAAATATAAAGACTCAAATACTTATGAATTACAAAAAAATGTTACACTTGTATAAAAAATTATGTATAATTCTCTAATATAAACTTAATAGAAGAGAAAATAAAAGTGAACATTGACAAATCAAATATTTTCATCAATTTTTTTTAATAAAATGCATGCAAGACCTTGTGCAAAAAATATAATCGAACATTTAATATTGAAGCAAAAATATAACACATTTAACATTGTACCATTACTACAGATTTTATATATATATATATATATATATATATGACTAATCTTCGTACTTCGAATATTTTTAACTTGATTGAATCATATTACCTCTTAAAAATCAAAAGATAATCAATCATGCATTGAATCTGACCAACCGTGTATACTAAATAAAAGTACAATAATTATACAAAAAGATGAAAAAAAAATCAAGGAAACAAAAAAGACTACCAATTACCAAAGGTTAAAGATATAGAACAAGATAAAATGATAAGAATTATACATATTAAATAAATAATTAAATATTAATATCGGGTCAGAAATAGTCGGTTATTTTATATAGTAATCCAATTTTACTCGAATCACATTGGGCATTTTGGATCTTGTTCTGATACGGACCCGAATAGTAATCGGACTAAGAAAAATCCCAATAAATTGGGTCGATTCGAGCCGGGACAACCGGATCGCCCCGGCCCGTGTTCACCCCTAGCGACATGTAACTTTTAATTAGCTATAAAATATGAGCTCAGAAACTTAAACTTTGATATTCTACTTTTATGGCTTGTAATGATTTGAGCTTTGAATTCATCATCATGCTTACAACCCATAATATGGATTTCACCACCGATAATGACTTCAACAGAAGATTTCAAACTCGCACTCACAACCATAAAACATATGTTGTGACCAATGAAATTGCTCATCACAACATGTAATGCAGATTTTACGGCCTATAACTTTTCTAACCAAATTTTACAATCTCTTACTCACGATCATAACATAGCTCTTCACGACTTGTATTTGATGTGATTTGATAATAAATAAGAAAAGTTGAATAAAATCATGACTCAATCAAATAGGAAGAAATGAATTAAAAAAAATTATGCTTATCATATCAAAATAATTAAAATTAGGCTAAATATGTTTCTAATAGTATGTTGAAATATACATGCATCATTTTTATTAAGTAAGAACTTTGGCGTCACATTGCCTAATAGACCTCCTAATTTTTTTTTATATTTTTAATGTGTGTGATTTCTCAACTGATAATTTTACCTTAGGGGTAGAGCCATGTACCGTCCTCCATCCCCTTATTCAGCGTGTGGGATTAGTAAGATATAGAGGTTGGGGAGCCTACTTAGCACTTTTGCTAAGTAGGCTAAGTGGTGATCTAATCCGTTAGATTTAATTTTGACGGTATAAGATCAAAGTTAAAAGTTTAAAATGTGTTTTAAAATTTTGATCTTGTAACGTTAAAACTGAATCTAACAGTCTCAATCATCGTTAAGTAGCCTACTTAGCAAAAATGCTAAGTAGGCTCCCTTATACAACAAAGAAACAATGTAAAAATTGAAAAAAAAATAGAAAGGAAACATATTTGAAAGAGAGAATACAATATGACCCAAAGAAAAAATAAACATGCGAGAAATAAGAATATTAAATTCATGTACATATCTTTAACATTGTTACAATTGAACAAAGAGATTCAAGGAATCATTAGTTATCAATATCTTATTAATATTTAAAGAGAAAATGAGGGAAGATCATTCATAGATTCATATTGATTTTTTTCTGAAAATATATGTTAATTTTGTGAACTTGTATTTAATTATTTTAATTTAGATTTTCATTTTAAAATTATAATATGATAGAAAAAGGATTTTGTCATATTCTTGAAAATCTTCAATGTTTTTTTAGTTAATAAGTTTTCAATGAATTTAATTACTAACTATTAGTTATAATTTGACGTTCTTAATTTTTTAGTTTGGTTCCGTCCATAGTTGAAAGTGTCCCAAGGGAGGAAAATAGAAGGGCCGATTGACGAGCTAGCTAGCAAAATTGTCCTTAATGAAATACGAGGGGATTGCTTATATTAGCACATTGGCCCGACCAAATGTCCATTTAATACTCGAGAAAGCACAACGTTAAACGGGAATCATTATTATCCTGGTATGTTACCTTCATCTCTACATCTAATGCTACTTGCACCTTATGTGATCAAAACCTTGAAACTATTGAGCATTTGTTCTTCTCCTGCCCTGCCAGTTTGGTCTTTGTTTCAGCAACATATGTCTTATTCATTTTTTTGATTTCAACTCATGAGCTCAAGGTGTTTGCTTACACAAGGGCAATCAACTTACAAGGGAATCCAAACTTACTATTCTAACTCATATTGCTTATTGCCTTTGGGGTATATGGAATTGGAGAAATGACTAATTACTTTTCAATTCCAAACAATCTTCTGCTTTTGTTGTGTGGGTTAAGGCTAGGGAATATTCTAAAAAAATACTAAAACTCCACCGTCCTGAGGGACCCCCACCTCCAAAAACCCACTTTGTGTCAGGTGGGAGCCTCCCCCTCCGTCCTGTGTAAAACTCAACACAGACGGGTCATTTACCAGACCCGAGGACTATGAGGTGCAAGTTTCATTCTTAGATCTTCTAATGCAATCTTAACTTTGCAGGGCCACTACTAGGCGCTTCTCAAACACCCTCGATGCTGAAGTTTAGGCCCTTCAGTCTGGTATCCTCCATTGTCGAGATTTGGCGGTTAGGAATATATGGATCGGATGCCACTCGTCCAATCTCATATCAATTTTGTTGAAGAAATCTCCATGTTCATGGCGTCTGCTTAATATTATTGAAGACTGTTGGTCTACCTTACATACCTTTCACTATTTAGTAGTTAAGTACAATTACTGCGAGGCTAATCAAACCACATAATTTTTTGGCTAATCTAGCTAGGTCTACCCCTTTGAATGTCTTTTGGCAGGTGAATCCATCCGAGGATCTCGATACTTCAGGTTCCTACTCTAATAGATAATCCTTTTCATTAAAAAAAAAACTTATTGCCAAACACTTTGAATCAAATTCAGTAAATCCTCTAGCTGCTATATATCTTCGGGCAATTGTATTGACCAACTATTGTCTTTAATTGCTTGCAGCCAAGGGCGGAGGCATGTGCCTTCTGCCGCATGCACGTGCAAGCACTGAAAAATCAAATATAGTGTACATATGATACCATATTTCACAAGTTCACTGTTGCCCTTATGGTTATTGCTACTGTGTAGAGAATCCATGGCTCACTAGCCTGGTTCCGATTCCATGCCTGTCCTCTTTTTATTTTTTATTTTTCTGCTGCCTCATGATTTGAAGGGACCGATTAATTTTTCTATTTCAATTGAACCCATTAATTCTCCTATTCTAATTATAAATCTAAGCTCAATTAATTATTAAATATTTTAATTTTCTATAAATACAATTCATTTATTCCACTTAATAACCCATTATTATTCAAAGAAAAAGCCTCAATTTTCATTCCTATTTCTTAATCTCAGTTATACATTTTAAATTTTTATATACTATTTTTTATCTTTAACTTATTTATGTTCAAACATTATAGTTAACTAGTTTCTTTTCAAAATTTAGTGCATTTTAAATTTTATAGCAATAATTCAAATCCAAAAATATATGTAATTTTTGTATATATTTGTGTTATATGTATACAATACTTCACATTCTTAATATAAAATATAATTTTGATTTTATGAATATATGAAAAGTTGACTTTATTTTTTCGTATATTTGATAAACTTATTCGACATATGAATTTTTTTTTGCACATTTCGTTTTCAAAAAGAAAATCTTTTCAAATTAATAAGTTTAATTTATTGTAACAATTTTAATTTGACGTTATCCATTCATTTTTTCTATTTCAAACTATTATATAATTTATATAATAGATGATGATTCGTATCATTCTTAATTAGAAAATAGTTTAAATCTCAGAGATTTAATGTTGGTGTGAGAATTTTACCTTATTTATATTTATAAAATATTGGCTCATTCAAATAATAACTATTACATTTTAAGCTTAGAAAATGTAAATATATTGACTGGGTAATTTTTCTTTTCTTTTTTCTTTGATCCCATGCTTATTTTATTCCAAATATAAATAATATGATTTTTCTCTTGTCAAAGTTTAAATGTTTCTCAATATTACAAGTAATTTGCTAGTATATCTTTATAAGAATATGTAGTTAGATAATTATTTTTTTAGGTTTTAAAACATCATGAAAATTTATTTTTTAGATGAATATTCATATAGTTTATTAATTAATTTTGTTTAATATAATTTAGATTATTATATATTGTAAATTATGTGCACCCACTGACCAAACATCCTAGCTCCGCCACTGCTTGCAGCAAAGAGCAATAATTGAACAATTGTAGCTAGCTAGTTCATCTCTCTTTTTTATTGCCCAAAGTCAATATTCTACACATAAAATCCGAGCAAGCTCTATCGATCGAACGAGATGTAACACAATTAAGTGTGATGATGTATTTTGAAAAAATTAGAAGGGCAAGCACGAAGTCACACTCATAGTTGATTTGGATATGAAGCTTGCAGGCTGATCGAGAATAGTAACTTTTCATGTTGCCTTGGATTAGGCTGCAATATTTGTTAGCCTTCCTACTTCTTTTCCATTGACACTAGTGTTCATATTTATAGGCCCTATTATTTACTGTGATTGTGCGTTGTGGACTTATGTCGCTTTTCCCTTCAATCAATATATATATATATATATATATATGAAAATTGGTTGTATAGACCTTTTTCATTTTATTTCTTTATTGTTTTCGATCTAGCTAGTTTGTTCAGAGTTTGATCATATAGGTTCTCAACCGCTTAGTTGTTTAATTAATCAAATACCATTGTTATCTTTCTCTTTGAATTTCTAAATTATACTCAATGATAGTTAATTTTATTAGAGTGGAAGTTGTTTCGATCGTACGATTTATACTCATGTTTTTGTGCTGTCTTTTTTCGAACTTAGAACTACTTCTAAATTATTTAAAGAAAAGAAAGTTCATCCTCTAGTGATTTACTGTTTGGCTAAGCTTATAAATAAGTTAAAACTACTTATAAGTAATTTTTAGGAAATCTCCATGTTTGATAACTAAAAAAATATACTTATAAGTTGTTAGGTAATTACTTATAAGTTGAAAAAAAATAAGCGGGGTCCCCCTGCTTATTTTTAAAGTTGTTGGCTTTTTAGTTTTAACCAACTATATTACTCTTTTATCCATATTTTTTAATATTATTATCATATAACTTTAAGGATATCTTAGTCAATATTTATTTTAACAAATGTTGTAACTACTTAGTGATATTATCAGCACTTTTATTCAAACATGTAACTACTTATATTTTAAAATAAGTATCAGCACTTAAAATGCTTATCAACATTACTGCTTATCAGGTATTTTTTATCAGCTAAGCCAAACGGACCCTTAGTCTTTTTGGATTATTTTTTTACCCCAAATATAATTATCTTTTAAATTAACTAAAATAATATAATATCTATCTGAAAATAAGTTTATTAAAACATACATAATATTATAACTAAAATAGAAAATCAAACATCTCAAATTGTAGGATAACAAATATAAGCTATCATATAAAAAATATAATACTATATCGATGAAAAAGAAGTAAAATAATTAATGCATAGTACTAGAAAAGAAATTAAGAATTTATAACTGAAAAAACCCCTAAAATCGCTATTTTTTTTTCGGCCGAGGACCAAATTTAAACGGACTAGTTGTGAGACCCGAGTCGACATTTCACTTTTAAATTTATTTCAATTAAAATTTTCGAATCGGATATTTGGTTTCCGAAATTTTCTTATACTTTTACAAGTAAACCCTATGCATTCTATCAAATCAGAAATTGCTACAATTAATTGAGTTATGAATTAGTGAAATTCAGAATTGACGTAATTAGATATTAATAACTTTAGATATTGATGAATTTAGACAAAAAAAATTACAAAGTAGATTGAAAATCATTGATGATGCATTTGATTATCCGTATAAAATATGACGTACTTTGTAGTAAGAAAAAAGTATTCAATTATTGAAGAATAATTGATATATTTTCAATGATCGAATCAAGATCAATTAAGATAAAAATACAGCATTGAGTCGACCTTTTTTTATGTCAAAATAATAGTTATAAATAACAATATTATTAAAACCGGATTGGATTGGCCGATTCAATCGTGAACCGGCGTTTGATTCGATTTGGTTTTAATGTAAAAATGGAGGTGCGGTCGAACCGGACAAAAACAGATTGAATAGGTCAAAATTAGTTTGATTGTAAGTTTGAAAAAAAAAATCAAATCCATGTAAAAATGAAAAGAATTTTTTAAAAGGGAAAGTAATTGAAACTTATTAGGAAATACAAAATTAAAAATAAGAAAATTGTGGAAGGAAAATAAATAACGAAAAAATAGAAACTAAAAATAGGAAAGATATAATAATAATTGAAAGATAAATAAAACAATAATAAAAGTTAATAATAATTGAATTACAATAACTAATATGAATAATTAGTACAATAATAATAATAGCCATCGTTATTTATAGAAGGAACATAATTTTCTAAAATAAAATTAAAAATATGAAATAAATGAGAGGAGAGTAGATAAGGAAAAAGAAAAAAAACATAGACATGGAAATAAAATATTTCCAAGTAAAATAAAATGAAAGTTAATAATAATTTGGATTAAAATAATTAATATAACATTATTAGTGTTAGCAATAATTTTTTTTTGTAAGCAATAAATTTTTAAATATACTAAATAATTTAAAAAATGGTTCAACTCAAATTAAGATGAAAACATATTGTAAGAAGTGGAAAGAAAAAAATAAAAACACTAGGAAAATTTAAAATGGAAAGATAAAATAAATATAGGAAAAGAATTGATAGGAAAAATAAAATAAAAGCAGAAAGAAATAAAATAAAGTCAAATACATAAAAATTAAAAGTGATTCAAATAAATTAAATTAATATGACATCATTAAAATTATAAAATAATGAATAAATAATAATATATCAATCATCTTGAATAAACAATAATAACCATACAATAAATACTAATTTCTATTATACCTAATATTTAGTATGTTTTATTATATTCTTATATATTATATAGTATACTATATATATTATGAATTATTATAAAAAATATTATTTTAATAAAATTCAGTTGAATCCGATCGAATCGATCTAATCGCGATTCAGTTGGACGTCCGATTCGATCTCCGGTCTGGTTATGAGATCATTGATAAATAGTCGATTACACCTATCGAGAGAAATATGCATTTTATTCAATTAAATACGAGGTTTGAAAAAAAAATCGGCGCAAATAAGAACTTTCTCTTAATAATAATCTGCTGGAATTAACGACTTATTAATAGTAACAACTCTCTGCATGATTAACTGATGCCACACTAAATCCTGATTAATTAGTGAGCACCTCCAGCACTCGTCGAAAGCGATGAGAATCACATGGTATCACAAGAACACCCTTCTGCTGGTACCCAAACTCCTGCGCTGCCATCTCCAACAAGCTCAGGAAAATTGGATTGTTGAACACCTTAACGCTCACCAAGAACCTCTCTTGCTCCTCCTCCATTCCAACCAGCACCGGAACGTATCCTTTCGGCCATCGACATCCTCCGACTGCGGCGCAGCCGCCGCCATCGTCCCCTCCAGCAACCTTTTGATCCTTCGTTGTCATTCTGCAGCCCGCAACATGTCAACAAGCTTCCTTATATGTGCATGTGCATGAAGATGTGAGTACAATTATATGTTAAAGCTCGATCCCCATTCTCAAGCCAAATCTTTGAGAGGGCAAAAGAATGTGACGAAAAATCTAAAGCAATACTTCGAAGATCATTTCATATCGGGGCAGCATATTTATATGGGCTTGGTGGAGAACATGGCATCTTTGACTAGGCATTCATTCAAGTCTTGTGCTTTTGTTCGCTTCATGCTCAATCGGGAGCAAAAATATATACAAGTGTTTTTTTCCCCTTCATCTCATGTAGTCAATGATGCAGGTCTATTTCAAAACAATTAGTTCATGACCTCCTGTTGATCTATAAATTGTTTCATTCCGGAAATGTTTTATTTAATTAGAAGATTCGTGGCGTTAATTTAATCATATATGGTGCATGGTCTACTATAATTAACTAAAGTACAAACCAGCATTCTACCGTGAAGAAAAAAGTACACAAGCTTGCATTTGACAGTTGATGAGGTAACATTTGCTCGCGTGTAGCAAACATGACCAAATCATGGTCCATTTTGTAGGCCATGACACCCCAAGAGTGAAGAATATTGCCTACTTGTCCATGTACCGACATGTACTAAATTTGAAGCTATCATGAAAATCCTTGTGCAAATGGTATATGAACTTGTGATATGTCTAATATTCATTCAGCCGTTTCTTTTGTTTTAAATTTAATATTCATTCATTATGTTATTAATATTTAAAATAATTTATCAGCGAAAATTAAAATGAAGTGACAAGAATCTTCTCCTTAAATAGATTTTCAATTCGAATTCTCTTAATGCAAAAAATATAAATTAGTCGGGACTAATAACTTCAGATACTTTACGAGAAATTCAAAAAATATTTAAATAATTTTGAATTTTAAATTTGAATTTTTTTAAGATTATTTTCGTTAATTATATTATAATTTTTTTCATAAATAACCTCAAACTATAATTTTATCGATTTTAATCTTTAAACTATTTTTCGTTTGATATTTTAGTCATGACGTTTGATTCTGTCAATTTTTTTATTAAAGTTAGTTTTTCAAATATCTTAAATGACACATGCTTATATAAAAAATTAAACAATTTTTTTATCATTTATTAATTATTAGTTTAAAATACTTATACTCTTTTGCTATTTATTAGATTAACAAAATAAGTAATAAATGATAAAAAAATATTTTAAACTTTTATAAGAGTACAAATATTATTTAACAAATATGAAAATTTAATTTTAATAAAAAAATTGATAAAATCAATCGGGACTAAAATATTAAAATGAAAATGATTTAAAAATAAAAATTGATAAATTATAATTTGAGATTATCGTGAAAAAAAATTATAGTAAAAAAAATCAGCAGAAATAACTTTTTTTTTTATTTCAATCCACTGACTAATGAGTCAGTCAACTATCAGTACCGTCTTTTTTTCAAATGTTACAATACAATGCAAATGCCTAATCGGTAAAGAGAAGGAAAGTGATGACGTACTTATCGAGGGATTCCTCAAGTCGTTCTCGATAAACAAATCTGATTACTTTGAAAAGTTAGTCGGCATCACATGATTTTATTCCAAGCGGACTTTGGAAAATCCGATGCAGTCCACATATTCGTGGTCACTAAAATTAAGTATTTAAACTTTGAATCCAAAAGTAAAATATTTTATTTTTGAATATTCTCTGTCGACTTTAGATGTATCTCAATCGATATTAAATTTTGAACTAGTTTCATTTTTCTTCTAAGAACTCTACATGTTTTTCTAGTTCACCCTCTGAACTTTAATATTATACATTTATCGCCTCTAAAATTTCGAAACACTTTCACCTAATCTCAAGTACCTAAAACTTATTTATTTATTATCATTTTACCCTTATTTAATTTAAAAAAAAAATATGATTTTCAAAATTAAAACCGTTAAGAAACTAAGATGAGAGGCGGATTTCATTTTTATTTTTTAAATTAAATAGTTAAAATGGAATAAGGGTAAAAGCATAAAAATAAATAAATTTAAATATTTGAGGATTAAGTTGAAGTATTTGAAAAATTAAGGAGAAATAAGTGAGTACTATTAAAACTTAGGAGACAAAGTTAAAATACATTATTATTTAAGAAAGAAAAATAATTTTTCCATAGAAGAATATGGTCACGGACATCGACCTCTCTATCCAACATTAAGCCCATAAGGCTTTTAAGCTATTGGGTCATTGAGCACTCATAAGACTTGCGATATATATAACCATGACTTGTGTGAAGATGTGAGAAAATAGCATTCTTCAAGATATATTAATCTAGTGCCATTGTCGGATGTAGCACCATTACTTATGCAACACATATTGATGATGTTTCATATAGATAGATTATGCCATCTCAATCCCTTAAATTATAATTTTCGGGCTGAGTTGATCAAATACAAATAATTATATATAAAATCATGCATGTAAATGTCCTTACTGTGTCATATACAAAAGAAGAGGTCGGAAACATTAACATTTTTCTCTTTTCATTAATTTGTCTTTCTTTAACACACTTAAAAATTAGGGAGCATACTGCCATTAGTTGTATGCAAATATTTTGGGTCCATAAATTAGCGAATTTTAAGGTCCCAATATCTTGCAAGTTTTTCTTTCATTCTTCTTGTTGTCGTCTTCAGGCGCCCTTTCATGTTGATAAAACTTTTGAGATAAAAATGGATGTCTCATGCATGTTAATTTCAAAAAAGAGACTGAGCAAACTTACTTATAAGATTATTAGAACTGATCAAATTTGAATTTTGATCAATTACATACATTACAAGTTTGATATCTTAGGTATGAAGAATTTGGGTATTCCTCTGTTGGTCAATTTTCAAACCCGGACTTGTAATTGCTGCATGTGGTTTGAAATATGAGGGGTCTAAGAAAAAAACAATTCGGTCTCTCTCTCTCTCTCTCTATATATATATATATATATATATATATATATATATATGGTTGACTCAGCTTTAGCATTATGTATTCTCAGAGAATGAAATTATCAAACACTAAAAACAGACAATCATTTCTATATCACAGTTTTTGTGATTTTTAGTAAAATTTATCTAGCATGCTTTGAGGATTACTTTCTGTCGAAAGAAAGGGTATGTGTGCCAACCGAAGTTACACACATGTACCATGCCTATTGTACTGCATATATGATTCTTTCCTTAAACATAGATCCGATTTTTTAAGAAATAGAGATATATAGTCTATCTATTAATATAAAAACCAACAATGTCTTGATTAAGAGGTTGTGAGACAATTGTAACTCCCACAAAATATAAAAAAAAACAAGATGCACATTTAAATTAGCAAGATGATAAACACTTGCCTGACTTCCTTAAATACATGTTTAGCAACAAAGTAAAAAAAATGAAATGCAATTCCATACATCCAAGGTATTCCTTGTTCTTCAAAGGCATTGTGATTTCTTGAATAATCTCCTGAGCAATTAATATGTTATTCTGGATAGATCTATGCGACACATATGCATACTAAACATGATCAATTAACTCATCCAAGATGTTCTTTGATGTGTTTACCAGGATCTTAACAATAACCTTATATAGACATCACATAAGGCAATTGGTCTATTGCCCTTAACCTGCTTGGTTGAGGTGGTCCCTTTGGTATAAAGATTAAAGAAGTTTGGGACCAAACCCTAGGAAGGGTATGCTTTTGAAAGGAAAAAAAATAATTTTTTGAGTAATTTAAAGATCAAGAATATCTCAATATTTCTTATATAATTCAATTGTGAAGCTATAAAGTCTTGAATCCCTACTTAGAAGTGTGTGTCGTAGGCATTCTTTAACTTCTAGGACAAAGGTGGTCAAAGAATTAGTCCATTTATCATCTAAGTTGGAAGAGTAAGTCATTGTTCAATAGACATCATCAAACTTCCACAAATGCATCTAATGTTAAACAAAGTATCCTTGATCATTACTTCATCCTTTATTAAATTCCTATGATCATTTTTTAATTGGATTGTTTGATTTTTTTTATGCATCAGCATAGTACTCACATTAAAGAAACTAGTGTTCTTATCACCATCCTTTAACCATTTCACTCTAGACTTATTCCATCACTTGGATTGATTTGCATGATCAAGGTAGAGTGGAGATTTTATAATACTTCTAGCTTATCCAATTCATTATAAGATAAATTCTCATTTGAATCTTTGAGTTCAATCTTTTGGGTAATCTACTTGGCAAAAGCAAGTCATTTCTCTAGCTTATCAAAGTCCCTCCTATTCCATTGTTGTGTTTTCTTACTAATTGATTCTAAGGCATATGAGAAGCAATGTCCGAGCATGACAAGTTTATTTTGTCCATCATAACAATATCCTTATGCTCTCAATATTCAAACTAGAAATATTCATACTTGAAGAGCCTAGATTTATGTCTCAAAGTATCTTTAGTATCTACAAAATGGAGTGTGCTTCGAAGCACTTTTATCTAGTGCATATATGGTCATATTAGGGACCTAGATAGCCAAGGTCGATTAACCAAAACTCTGTATATCTAATTTGAAAAGGATCGAGGCCAATCCTTTCCTATTATTACACCATGTAAACTTTAGCCATATAAGATTTATATCTATCAAACCTAATGTTAAATCATAGTCATAGTAGTTCTAAAAAAAATTGTCAGTTGAAAAGAGGATCACCTTTCTTGTCTTATCGGTTGATGATTTAGTTTAACTCACCAATAACTAACCAAGGATAATCATCTTCTCTTATTGTTCTTGTTGGAGATAGCAGATGGAGACTAATCATCCAATCCCTACTGGCACCGATCCAATTCGGCGGTGAGTTGGCGGGGGGCAGCGCCCCCATGCCCGGAAGGCCGGAGGTTCGGGGGTGGAGCCCCCGAGAAATTTTTTTAGGGGTATATATGTATTTTCTCCATTCTGTGGGCGGTTGCCCTAGATCCATCATATATATCTTGTTTTATGGAGCGGTTATGGATCTGGTGGTTTGAACATTAACATAGTGAAAAACTCTCTGCGACGGCCGTGGACGTAGGAGATCCATCTCCGAACCACGTAAAATCTGTGTGTGTTTTTCTGTGTTTCTTGTGATCTTTCTACTTTTGTTCTTTGTGTTTCCCAACAACTGGTATCAGAGCCACGGTGTTAGTGGGCGGTGGGAGCGATGGCGACAAATGATGGAAAGGTCAAAATTGAGAAGTTCGATGGTAAAGACTTCAGCTTCTGGAAGATGCAGATCGAAGACTAT
>LTAE01005149.1:0-21933 GCA_001647135.1 Pontederia paniculata | reverse complement strand
AAAAAAAAAAAAAAAAAAACGATCCAAGATGGGATCGAGCTCGAATTCCTTCGGTCATCTCCTAGAATCGCACGTTTTGACTCGCGAGTTTGACAACATTGCTGTGCCATGTTCTCTAGTTCTTAATATTCTCATAAGTTGCTTTAGCAGCCTAGGTTTGAAAAACTATTATCTCATTAGGATTATTATTTCTTGTTATCATTTAGTTATGGAATTTGAGAGCTCAAAAATTGAAGAGCGTATGAGGTCGCTCCTTCTCCAGCTTCATGTTGAGGTTGGGGTCCTGGATCGGATGGTCTACAAGAACAAGAACCAGCATCGACGTGGAACTTACTTCCAGTACCTCTTGAAGGTATGCTCTCCATTCTTTTTCTCATAATTCACTTTCATATGTCCATATGTAGTTTGGGGTGTTTATGAGTGATTCTTGATTAACAGGTGAGGAGGGATATGAGGCTTCTTATTTCTGCTGACTTAGGAGAAATCTTGAAGGTGCTGTTCCCAATCATAAATGGGAAGAAACCTGCTCAACAGGCCTATTTTTCATTACGGTGAGCGATTATTTGGATTCTGGTTGAAAGTTGTTTCTCTTCCTGCATTCTTAGATCTTTTTTCCTTCCATTGGAAGGTCTTCTGAGCCATTCCTAGTGTTTGATCATTCTGCAGGCACTAATCTCCTGATGAAAGTCTTATACTAAGTATATAGATCCAAAACTGTTATCCATCCTGAGAGTTATTTCTATTCATAAGGCAAGAAACATTAGCATATGTATTGATAAAAAATAATGAATATTAGCGCATAATAAGCTAGGTTGTGACCTCATGTTTCAGTCATTATTGCTTGCTAACATAGAGGGTAGCCTTATCCTTTTTCTTTTTCTTTTGTCATTTTCTTCTTTTATTTTGTCTTCCTATTGGTTTTTTCTACTTTTGGTTCTTTTTGTCCTGAAAAAGTATTTTAGGATCTGCAAGTGGCATGAATTTTCTTAAATATTGGAGTGAACTTTAAAATTGCTTATAATTTGCACATTAAGGAATGCGATAACTGCCGCTTTATGCCTATACTTGTTCATTGATAATCTACCAGATGAGTAGTGTCTGGACTCTAAGTTGTTATAGGTACGTTCCCAAAAAAAAAACACTATGCTATAAACATGAGAGATGTTGTAGAGACTGGAGAAAATTGTACTCTTTTTTTGAGGGGGAAAATTGTTTTCACAGTTCAGTTTATGCTTAATATTTAAGGTTCTTGTTAAATTTGATGTGCTACCAACAATCCTAAAAGCTTAAGCCGATAGGAAGAGCAACATCTTTATATTTATATTCTTAACACTCCCCCTCACGTGTGGGTCGCTGACAACTTTGGTCCAGCCCAAAGCCCAACACGTGGACAACTAAGGGAGGAAATTAATTTTTAATACGAGCAACGTCGAGGTTTGAACTCGGGACCTCTAGCTCTGATACCATGTTAAATTTGATGTGCTACCAACAATCCTAAAAGCTTAAGCCGATAGGAAGAGCAACATCTTTATATTTATATTCTTAACAGTTCTGTTAATATGTTTTCACTCAACTGGTCAAAGGCATTCTATCTTCATAAGGCTAAACATTGATTTTATGTTCAGTTCCAAGAAAAAGAAATCTGCTACAAATCATAACTTTCACGACCGACTATTGGGTGTTGCGCGTTTATTATCTCAGGTTTGTCTTCTCAAAAGAAAAAAAAAACATAAGCCTGTTTTACAATCCTTTTATAGAATTATGAAGAAGATGCTGCTAATAATGGGGTCTCTTTCATGAAACTGCATCACTAACAATTTCCTTTTATGATTAATTAAATATCTTCTTGACACCTGTCTGATCCATGGTTGTGTTTTGCAGACAGGCGAACCCATAATAAAGGCAGCAATGTATCCTTTTCATGAAGAACCCTTAATGTATTGCATCATTTAGTACTGTGGAACATATCTCTTTCTTTTGGAGGGAAAGAACGAAATGGCAATACACAAAATGAAGTGGAAACTAAATATTTTGCGTATTTAATTGTTATTTTTTGCCAAATTAAAGTGAAAATCATGTGGAAAATATTTTCCTTTACATTTCCTTAGACAAATATCTTTATTGCTTGCCAAATCATTTTTCACAGGATTTTCGATTACAATACTAGCACTCCTTGCACGACTACGGGTTCTGGTTCAACAAGTAAGTTCTTGAATCTGTTCATTTCCTTTTTTAGCTGATGCTTGTTAGGATGCAATGCAATGGAAGGAGAAGACATGAGAATGGCGTTTGATAACTTACTGTTACTGACTGCTATTTATTCTTTAGTAAACTGTGCAATGCTTTTTTGAGGGAGGAGAGAGATACTACATTGAGAATACTTTACATCACTTTTCCTTTTTGTTGACCAAATGCTAAATAAGAAAATAATTTTTGTTGACCATACAATATGGCTTTATGTTCTTGTAGGATCTAAGATGTGGAAATATCTTACCAACAACATTGACAAATAGTCAGTAGTGTGCACTTTTATTGTATTGCTGATAAGTCTTAATCTTTGGAAAAGGGAAAGAAATGCATACTTGCATTGCAGACTTTTTTTATCCACTTAGTGCTTATCAAAATGAAAATGAGGTACTTGGTGCTTTTAGTAGATTAATCGGCAACTGACTGGTATAATATATATTAACAAAGTAGTACATATTTCTTTTGTCCTAGATCACAATTGCCTGAGTTTATTTCTTTTGTTTCTTCTGTGTTTCACCAGATATTACTTGATGCTGTTATGGTATTCAACAAGGTCTCATCTCTTTCTCAAGGAAAACAATCTCTGAAACTTGCTCAGGATGGAATAGAGGTTTGCATTTTGGCATGTTCATGTTTTTTCTTAAAGTCAATTGCAATGACATTTCCTTCAAAAAGATAAAAATATTCAATGATATCTAGATCTTTTAGAACACATTTTTTGTTGCATATGCATCACAAACTTGAGCCATCAGATTTGACAAGACGCACATACCTTGTCATGTATGATATGATTGTATAGCATCATGCATGATACTCATTACTCTTTCCAGTTTGTGTTCTAGTATGTTGCATCCATGAAATTATTTTTTAAAGGCTTATGGTATCCTGCAGATCTTCAGGGAGTACTACCCCTCTACGAGAAATACTTTAAAACTAGCATGCGTCTGGAAAGAAGACAAGTTTGTTTTGGTTGAAAACAGAGAAAACATGGATGAGAATGACCAAGATAAGGATCCAAAGGCCAGTCCATTAACAATGCCAGTCCACTATGATACTTTGAATCTTTTCAGTGAAGGTTATCTTCTCAATTCATTTGATCACTTTCATTGTTGTTTCTGCATATTATATTCAGAATTCTTGTGATCTTGTTTGCACATCATATGCTAACTGAATTGAAGATTAAGCTTTTTATCATTTTCTAATATGATGCACGCAACACAAATTGTGCTTCTTAGATATTCTTATTGTGGCGTTTATGCCAAAATCATGTTAATTTGTTAAGTTATAATGTACAATTGTGGTATTTCTGGTTAAGGGTTAGTAATTACTCCTGATTAAGGTTGAGCTTATTTCTCTTATATCCGTGTTTGATAGCATGATGCAAGGAGTTTTTAAATCCATAATAATACATTTAGCGAAAGTTTCTTATGATTTTCCAACAGGTCTCATAGCAGTAGGAGATGTTTGGTGCTTACATTAATTTGACAACTGGGAAAAGAATCTTGCATTACTGGATATGGTCTTCATTGATTTTTATTATTTGGTTCTAACATTATGTTCTTTTATCCTGGTCCTGTTATATGAAACTTTAGCATCCAAAGAGGAAGACAGCCCTGAGCATCTCGATACAGATTTGGTCACAGTTGGCTTACAACTTTCGACTCAATCGTCTAAACATCAACCAACCGTTGATAATAATGCTGTGCACTGTCAAGGTGCATAACTTGTGTCTCAAAGAAAGAAGTCTACCTTCTGCAATTTTTTTCTTGATAAAGTAAAACCAAGTGCCTTGCTTTTATTTCCAGGTCTGAGACATGGTGAGCCCCAAACTGCAAGACAAAAAGTAGCCTTTGTTGCAGTGAGGAAGTCGCCCCCTGGAACCGACACAAATCAGCCATCCAAGAAGATGAAGTGGGACTTGGCTTCCAGTGATATTGCGGAGAAAAGTGACAAAAAAGGAGACCCTTTTTACGAGCTCTTGACTTCTGGAAGGCCACAGGGTTTCATAATTTGACCTGCCATGGGCATATAACGGATACTCATGGCATTAGCTCACTTAGAGTTGTTACATGATATTGGGGGGAGGAATTATGCTGTTGTGTCAAGCAAATTCTGTGGCAGTCATGAGAAACAACGCAAGATGGTGCATACTGTTTCTTTTGCATGCCACGACGGTAGCAACGTTGCTCATCCTCCAAAATTTTTTTGTATACTCCAAGAAAAAAGATAAGAAAGTTTCTTTTGTAAAGAGAATTCAACTTGCTGATATTTACATAGCAATTTTCAGTCAACTGTCTTTTCTCGGCAGATATGCAACGTTCAGCGAGTAAAGATACTGTCCGTTCTTAATTGCCTGTTCTTTCTTGCTATTTCTTATTTCATATCTTTTAAAAGTTTCTTTATGCAACAATTGTTTGATATCTGTACAGTGGTGCTAAAAAGTATGACTACATCATCAACATGGCTCTAGAAAGATGGTAAAATCTTCTTTTAAAAGGACTATTTTTTTTTTTTGAAGAATATGTGACCTTTGGAAATAAGCAGAAAAGACTTAAAGGAAGAAGATGTCGCTCGAGGTATGCTTTATTGGAGGAGAAGATTCTATAGAGATGAAGGTAGCACTATCATGAAGAAGGCTGCACCCATGAAAGGGAGTAATGATAAGGAGCTGCTTGGATTCTCCAACATTCTGATGAAGAACATCTGCATCACGGAGCAGGATCTGCTTTCGCATGTTCTCTTGTTATTTGTGGAAAACAAAAAAAATGATTAGGATCACATTGTCGTTGGACTGAGAGGCTCTGATACCATTTTAGAACTGCATTATTTTTATTGATATACACATAAATCTTTACACGTGTATTTAGACGAGTACATGAAGAAATGGTCAGCTAGGAACATGGATAGTGGAGAAGCTAAGCATAGCAGTTATGAAACATGGAGTCAGACTCGGAGGCAGTTACTCTAATAAAAAGGACTCGGATCTCGGATAAGAAAACTTGATGATTCGCCTGTGCATCAATTGAGTGAAGGGGGTTAGTGAGGTTGAGACGACGGATTTTTTTGGAGGAATGACAAATGCATCCTCTCCATCTTTTTTGGTTACCCACACGTGCATTTAACATATTTTAGTTTTAATACTACACGGAATATTCTTAGTCATTCTTTCCTAAAAGAAATGAGTAAAGTAATAGTTTCTTTTTCTGAATATCAGAGCATAGTTCAGATGTCAGTTATTTTTCGGGATGTCCTTCGCTAGTATTTTACCATCAAGAGTAGGAATTGATTAGGGAAAGGGAATTGATCTAGTTCCATTTTCATTATTGTAACAAAAAGATAGCAAATATTAAAGAAAAAAAATCAGGGGCAATATTTATTTAAACCGATAACACAAACATGCTCATAAGTCACTAATAGTTGTGCCCCTTTCCTAAGCCAACCCTCTTTAGTAAGCATCATCTTGTACAGAACTCAGTGCTACTCTTCATCATACGGTACACATGGTACTGACTAATTCTTGTAACTCTTGGCATAAGACATGGAACTGTAAGTGCTACATTTGTTCAGAGCCCTGTAAGTTCGAAATAGAAGTTGAATAGTGCAAACTAAACCTTAACATATGCCTTTATTTCAATATCTCGTTCCACTTTTCTGTATATAAACTTGCCTCTGAAATTTGTGAAGAAAATTAAGATCATAAACTTCAAGGATTCTTTTGAGAGATTAATCAAGATGTAGAGTTACAATGTTTTCCTTTTGTAAGGAGTTCAAAACCTATTTATTATATATGTTGTCAGCCACTTAGGAGCCCAAAGAAGGGATTGGTTATGGCAGAATTCAACTCTAATCCAGCTGTATATAAAAGAGACATATCCACATTGTCCCTGGGTAGGTATAGAAATTCATTGTCAAGCTTCTTAAATCCACATAGCTCAAGAAATTCGATAGCGCCTTTAACATTACCAATCCTATCCTGTCAGACAGACCATGAGAAAAAGATCATGTCAGAAGTCACTCGACACTGTTTGATAAGACTAACCGAATTTCATTTCTCACATGAACTTTTGGATTACTAAGTCGAATCTTCCTAAATTTCTCTTCATCGGGGCTCCGTGCAACATTGCCCACAAATTTAAGAAGTGTTTGGAATGCTCTAATTACTATAGCATCTTCATCCTATACAGGGTAAAAAATCAGCATAAGCACTATATAGTAATCATACAGTTGATTGCATGTTTCATAGCAAAATCACTGCAAATTAACAAAATAAGTACTAACAAATTGTTCTTCTCTCTCAAAAAAAAAGTTCTGCAATTATAGACTATCTCATCTTCAGAAGTTGAAATAATTTGGTTACCAGAATGAAGAAAATGGAAAGATAGGAAAAGTAAAAATTCAAAATAGACACAACATAAGACTAAGTGGCGATAATCATATATTGTACTCTCTATTATATGTTGTGGTTAAAGTAGCTCTCTACAGTCCAGTGCTGTTCATAATGTAACTAAACATTGAGTATACTTATCAACTTAGTTCAAGTACTCGAGATACCTTGTAATGCTTCCTCATAGATCGTAAGCTGCTCCTGAAATGCTCTGCTTTTGTGGTAGACCTGGCAATTACAGTCCTCTACAAGTTGCGAACCAAAACCGAGTAAGATATATCTTCAGATTTATTTTCACTTGAGAGCTCACAGGCAATAATGCTGGACTTATTTGAGATGCATATTAATACCTTTTCATCCTTCAGAAAATTTGTGGCAGATTTTGTAGCTTTAACGGACTGGGGCTGCCCACCAAACCATCGCCTTCTTTCAGCCTGAATGTAACATAAAACTGTGTAAATGAAATTAAATGGTCAAACAGACTTCAACATGGTTCATCCTTGTAACACTGATAAACATGCAAAACAACATATCGACATGCTTTGAATACATAAGAGGACAATTGGGCAATAACATGAAACATTTAATATGAAGTTATTAGACTTCTGTTTCTCTATGAAAAAATACTGATTACCTAGATCTGCATATATAAATGTAACTAATATATATACTTCATTTGGGTCCAAAACCTCTAATAGAACAAAAGAACTCTTCGAAGATCTAACAACCCACATTAGTTTTGTCTAGAAAAAAGACTAGCAATAACTAGGAAGGCAAAAACTGCTTATATTCATAATCGATATCTACTTGATTTAGCATGTAGCAACTACATGGAGGATTATACTTGTCAAGAAGTTATACAACAATAGGCACATAAGATAATGCCATAGTTCGAATTCCAGAGATAAGTAAAATGACCTTGTCATTTTCTAATTGCTGAAGGATTTTTGCCTTTGCAATTCTCTCTTCCTCTTTTTCTGTTTTCTTCAACAGCAGTGTTCTGCATAGAAGCATCAAAATTTAGCCTAAGAGATGAGCATCAGTATAATAGTGCACATCACATGTAAGATTGGAAAGAGACAGCTTATTGGAAATAAAAAACATTTTAGCCAAACAAATACAAGCCTTTTTCTTTCATTTTCCTCGTGGATCGACTTTGCTTGCAGAATTTCTTTGCCAACACGAATCCTGTTCTGAAATAAGCAGAAAATCTCAGTTGTTAATACAAACTGATCCATGAATGTGGTACACAATCAAACATATTGGTGCTTTGATCTACAACACCAGAAAAAACAGACATTGTATATTATATGCAGAAACAAGCCAAAATTAACGTTGAAGTAATGTATTGAGCTTGACTATCAGATAAACAAGCATTACATATTTAAGCGAAGAAACGTGTACAAGAACCCATGTGCCGTAGTTATAGTTGAGAACTTCAAGTGGTAGAATTAAATGCATCAAAAGATGAATAGAGTAAGAACTGCAATCATTGTGCAATATGCAAGTCTTCAAATTAAAACTCAGGGTAAATGTTTATGTATCTAAGCTTTTGATATGTGATTGTGATGCAAGAGAGATAAAAGTTGATAATAGGAAAATGGAAGTTGAGTAAATGTGCCTTCTCTCGTTCTCTTTCTGATCTTATTTCTTCTTCATGTTTTCTCTTACGAGTACGTTCCCTACAAGCATTAAACAAAATGGAGAATATAAAAATGAGATGTAAATGTATCATAGTTTGATAAAATAAATTGGCTTGTGAATTGAGACCAAACAAGAGTCATATATTTCAGGGACAAAACCAGAGTTATGATGAGAAAATACTGTAATGAATCAAGAATGTCACAAGCCTTTGAACGTACAACTAGTTATGAGTTTATGCCGTTAATCTACATGAGTGTCTCTATGAATGTTCAGTACATGTGGCAAAGCCGTAGTTAATTGTAGTTTGAGAAAAATCAACAAACCCAATAAATATGGCTATTTGGACAACCTTAAACTCAAGCTCCAAGCAAAGAAATTACCTTCTCGTTTGTGTGTTTTCTTCAATGGGTGAAATTAACCTTAACGGAATTGTGGAATAAAATTGTTTAGTGCAGTAAGGAACTAGATCTTTGTTGTCAATTCTTACTAGTCCCTGCTGCATGATATAGTTTGATATTTGTGGTCCAATAGACAACCATCACAAAACATGAAACAGTATAATGTTTTGGGTCATCCAGACTAATTTATATACGAATTTAACCAATTTAGGTTTTAAAGTTATGATATTTGAGATTATGTGATGCTTGTACAAACAATTGCTTTTCTATCAGTGCAGTTGATTGGTAAGGAGTGCAACTTGGCTAAAGCCAGAGGTCGGATTCACACATACCATTGTGTTGGAAAGACAAACATCTTTACCGTGTGTTGGCATGCCAACCAGAAACTGCATGATGTATGTCAGTTTAACTTCATCATTGCTCAATTGCAGTTATACTGTTACATAGTACTTTAAGGGCAGAACTACCATATATATTGTTACTCGAGCCAGAGGTTGGATTCACCTGGACCCTCATGACGGAACACAAATATCTTTACAGCACAATTGCATGCTATGCAGAAACTGTATGTCAATTTCACTTCATAGTTTGATGGAAAAATTGCAATTATACTGTTAGTATTTAAAGGCAATAACTTTTTTGAGAACTTAAAGACCATAACTCCCATATTTTTTGTTACAATAACAATTCAACAACTTCCATTAAATACTAGCCCCTATATTCACATAAATATATCAATAATTTTTTTATGGAATACATCAACAACTTTTTTACGAGCAATATATCAAGAATTGCAAAAGCAACATGTAAAAACCAAAAGGGAAATAATAAAAAGGTAACACATGTAAAAACCAAAAGGGAAATAATAAAAAAGTAACACATACCGTAGGACTTGCAGTTTATTTTTCACTTCATCTGGAGTCACCCACGATGACTCACTTTCTACTTTGATCTCAATCGGAACCTGAAACTTTCATAACTTTAGGTGACTACGGATATCTATACATGCAAAAATGGAAGTTTACTTTGAAACCATGACTGTTATTATAAACAAGACAAATTAATACATTGTTTTAAGTACTGAGAAATAAGTACAGTATTGACCAAGATGATGATACAAATAATTTCTTACCAAAGACATCTGATCAATATCTGGGTCACCTTCATGTTCTAAAACCCACATAATTGCTTCTTCTATGTTGCTGTTACCTGAAAGACAAAGAAATTATTAGTACACTTTTAATTAGTTTAACTCAGAGCATATTTATCTTTATCAAGTGGATGAAGAATTTTACCAATCATAGAGAGTGAACACTTTTCTTGTGCTTCTACTTTTAATAACAAGTTGATGAACGAATGAAATTTGAATATATTAAGAAGTTGCAAACTCACTCAAGGATAGCACGTGAGAAAGCTGAGAAGTGAGAACAATGATACATATTATTCTTAGAACAGAGAAGAGATTAATCATTAGCACATTTAAAATCAGTCAGGGTACAATTTTCTTAACATTTTTTTAGTTCACATGCATTTCATATAATATTAATCATTAGGTTTAAATGCAACGCTGACCTAGTGTTCATAAGTTTCACATGAAAAACCTAAGAGTTAATCTTTTCTTTTGGCTCAGAAGAGTGGAGATTGATAAGTATCATTAATATGTTTGTCAGTCAAGAATGTGAATGTAACTATGACATCTCCCTCGTGTTTAACAAAAAACTTCAGATGCTCAGTGAATTTATATCCTTCAAATCAAAAGCAAACAACATGAATTCAATGTCTTATTGATGACTAACCAGAAAAGTGAAGTGCTGTTGTAGCACGAGCTGTTGGAAATCCCATTGACTCAAGTTCCTTGAGCATTTGCTTATCAACTTGTGGAGTTGCCATTTCTGGGCAAGTGCAAAAGAAAAAACATAATACAACTTTCGGACGAATCTAAAAAGAAGTTAATGGTTGGAATCGGCATCAAAAGCTTGGTAAGATAGTTTATGGCATCATCAACATTAACTCAGAATCCACCAAGAATAAACCACACAAGTTTTTTTGAATAAAATAGGTATAAAATGAATAACAAATAAAGAGTCGGGGCTTATTTATAGGCTTTTACAATCAAATCCTAAACAGCCTAAAAACTAAAATGGTAAATCATAACAACATTTAGATAATATTTCAAATTAAATCAAACTGTATCTTCTATCTTATATATCCTACATCAATTATTGTCCCTAACAATACTTGTTGAATCACAATTGTGCAAATTCTAGTGAATACATATATGCAAGCAAAATGAGTTATTGATTTGCTTTTATCATTTCATATAGCTCGCATCTTCAACAATATTGTTTAGTATGATAGTCCAATAGGTGAATGATTTAAATTCTTAAGGAATTGCTAGGAGCAAGAGCTTTCATTCACTTATCTATTTACATTGAAATATGTCCAATAAGTATTTAGAAAATAAACATTTTTTAACAATAATACTCTCTTGTCAAGGAAGGTTCTAGCAACCAAACTCCCCAAAGAACTATGAATTCAAGTTCTGTTCTTGATCAATTTCGTTGATATCACATGTAAAGATGTTCCAAACACCATTTCAACACTTCTTTTTTTCAATATAAGCCCTTTCAACACAACACTTTTTTCAATACAAAATGAAACTATCATACTACTTAAAAGGAAAGTGGAATGCTTAAATCAGTGAAAATTGAGGCATCAAAGTTGGACATTTTGACAACACATTGAAAATCCCAAAGGCATGGAAGGACAGGTTTCTAGGCTGAGAATCATATTTTTCCTAAATTTAACATATCAGGATATGAGCCATCTCCAAACTCCATGATTGTATCCTATCAATGAGAATAGATTGCATGTAGGTCTGAAAACTCCTCCAATACTCCTCCAATTCTGCTCACAGATCCTTGTCACTTCAACTAGCCTACTGAGCATAAAAATGGCAATGCCATACTCCTGAACTTTCCAGCCAAAAAAACCATGGCCAAATAGCAAGTGCCGTCAACATTGATGAGAAAAAAATGAGGGATAAATAGGCTATTAATTTGCCATGATACAAATCCCCCTATAGCACACGAAAGATTATCATATTCCCCCAATCACATTCTGAAACATTCCACTTTTATAACAAAAACAAGAACGATTCTTGTTTTTTTATTTCTTTCTTATGAAAAGTCCACTCCTTTTACAAAGTTTCAAAATGTCTAGAACAAATGAAATATCTCTGAATTTTCAATAAATAGCATCAACCAAACTGTACATTTCAATTATTCGTATATCCACAACCATATCCAGTGACGGACCTACCTTGAGCCTAGGGTGGGGCCATGGCCCCCCCTAACTTTTTAATTATTAAATAAATATTAACACTAACACTATCATGCCCTTTGACTATATAAATAAACACTAATAATGCCCTTTGACTATTCAAATTTATATAATATACATGTTAAATTAACACTAATCATGTTCCTAAATTGTAAAGTTTCAGACTTCAATATATATAAAGAGTAAGCCAACTTTTAAGACTTCCATATATATAATTAAAAGTTTTGATGCTCAAAGTATAAAAGTCATTAACTTAAGTACATATGATTATGATTATGATTATTATTATTATTATTATTATTATTATTATTCCTATTTAAAAATTTAAATTTATTTTTTGTGTTTTTTTCTCTTTTTATATCTCATCTTATCTTAGTATTAAAAAATAATAATTGAACTTAATGACAAGTGCTAATCCCTAATTCTGATGAATGATCAATTAATGTAAAAGGTATTCCATCTCCGAAGTATGGTCACAAGAGAAAATTTCAAAACCAATGAACCATGTGAATTAAATTCAATATAATGCATATTTACTATATATCTTTTTCCCTTTTGTTTTATTGTAAAATTATTAAGTACCTTATTCTTTATTCATATAACAAATTCATTTGATATGTTATTGTGTTAATTTTTGTTGTAAAAATATTATCATTAAAATAAATTATTATTTTTTATTTTGGCCCCCCTTAACATTTACTTCTGGTTCCGTCCCTGACCATATCATCAAGATCGCATTTTTATCTCGCCATGGAAGTTCCTTTTTTTTCTTTTGAACAATACGCAGAAATCAAAATAATCGATCAAGAAGCCGAAGAGAAACAAAAAAAATCTCAGCATCGAATTGAGTTGAAGCTGGGAATTAACGAGTTCTTAGTTCTTACCGGACGATGACTCAGGGGTCGATTCCGCGGCCTTCTCCACCTCGCTCCTGGTGCAGGGTCCGCCACCAGGGGCAGCAGTTCAATATAAGGGGAGATCTGGGCGGCCGCCATGGGAGAAGAAATCGAGAAACGGAGGAGGAATCGTTGGCTTCCACTTCCTGCTTTCCTTTCTTTCGTGACAGGTGAAGTGAAGAAGTGGTGCAAGCTTTCTTTTATATACCTTCCCTCCATCTCCATCCAAGGGCCTTTTTTTGTGTATAAACTATAAACCCATCCATTTTGTAATGTTTAAATAAAGATCCATCGTAGCAAAAGTTTTTTCTTTCTTTCCTTTTTTTTTTCATTGTCGCATAATAAAGCCAAAGCTGCAATAAATATACAAGTAAAAAGAGATCATTTCAGATAAATAAACTTTGTTGTCATATGTGAAAGGATTTAGCGATAGTGCAACTTTTTAAATTGCTTTAATTTTTTTCACATTTTATACAAATTAAAATTATTTCATCAAAACGATATCAAAGGGAACACTATATTTCATAAACTATAAATGCAGAATATATATTAATGTTCAAGATATATTGTGTGAAATGTACAAACAAATATACGAGCATTTTATTGGCACGAAATTGAAACGAAGTGTCCGAATGCGATGGATGGAACATAATTTTATTAGCATAATAAAGCACGAGTTAATTATAAGTATTTGTGAAATTTCATTTTTACCGTCATATGGTTCAATTATTGACACGAGATCCTAAATGCACGCCACGCATATTTTGTAACTTTTCATATAGTAATACATATTTATTATTTAGTAACATTTGTAATGGAAATATAAACATCATAAAAAAATACACTTTAAAGACAGAAGGCATGCTTTTATTTGTCTTTTACATTTTTAAGATCAGTTGTTCCTCTTTCGAAGGAAAATTGTAACGTCCCGAGAACGACACCTCGCGCGCGGCCGAATCGATATGCGACACTTGGCTCATGGTTCCCGGGACGCCACGTCGATACGATACTTTCTTCTTTTACTTTGACCTACAACAAGGATAAATATAGCATTAAGACTTATATAAAATCAGCGAAAGCTTAATAACAATTAAATAAGAGGTTTTATACTTAACTTAATCGTGTGCAAGGTCAATCGGTCATGAGCTTGATTATCGATTTCAATCCATCATTTAAAAGATCTTCAATTTGATCAACCACCTACATAATACGTGCAGGGGAAATCCATCTCATGAGCTTGCACCCAGTATGTAAGTCATAACATATGAATGACACATTGTCATCCTTTAGAGTTCGACACTTAGTCAATTCTTAGCATATCATACTCTATATGCATTTATAACAATATAACAATGACAATAACAATCTATCAATATGGTCAATATATATGTGTAAACATGATCTTGTATAACTTTTATGCATCAATGTAACAATAATGATTAAGTCGTTATACCTTGGGACTTTAACCATTTTCATATCAATAACAATGATTAACATGAACATTCAATACATTAGTCTTCCTAATATTCAATATCAATAACAATAGTATCCATGCTAGACTTATCTTATTTGTTGTCATTTAATGACCGGAAGCCCCCTTTATGACTTCCTCAATCCGTCCTCGTATAGCCGTCCCCATATGAAGTCGTCCCCATCAATATGAGCATTGCTCATTACAATACGATTTGGATCTGTGATCCATCAATAAATAATAACAATATGGCTCATTGAATCATTTATCCGTCAACCATCAAATGGGCAACCCTATGTTCAATTCAATCAATTTTAGTGAGCCTTTAACAATGATAGGAGAGTTGGGTACGTCTTGGTCGGGAATGGTTATCTAAACCATGGGATGCCTTGCTCTCGTGAATCTCCTTTCGGAGATCCACCAATACCCCACATCTGGGTCAATACAATATGGAGAGAATCAACTCTCCCAATACGAGAGACATCTCAATCACTTCAATATGTCAATTCAATCAATCGATACATCAATCATTAACAATTTAACATATTACGGTTGAGCATGCAATACGCGAGCTAGGTTATCAATCAATAGACTCAATACTTTAAATTCGATTCGATAAACGATTCTGGTTCAGGGTCGTTCGACCTCTTTCCAGGTCGGTCGACCGACTCCCTTAAGGGCGTCATCCGACTTGAGGATCGGTCGAGCACTGTATCGACCGACCTTCTATTCTGATGTCATATGACACCGACCGACATGAGACCCGATTGACCGACTCCCAGTTCTGGAGTCGTTCAGGATCGACCGACCTACGATCGGTTGACCCTTCATTCACCCAGGCCCGATAGTCGGTCGAACTCGACACTGACCGACTTGCGTCGATTTCAGAAATATAAATGTGTGAACCTAGGGTTTTCACTAAGTTATCGATATCAGTCAATACATCAATCAATTGAGATCTCAATACAATATCATGCTCAATACAATAGAGTTTCCAATACAATATTCCTATGAACAAGTCTAACATATAGATGTTCCTAATTTCGATATATCATAACAATGAATCATAAAGCAATTATATTGTCATATAACTCATGAACTGAAATTATGCTATTTAGGAAGAGCCTTACATAACCTTCTAGATTTACATGTACTTGATGTCCATATGATTTCTTAGTAATAATGGTATCAATTACCTCACATTTAGACATATATCACATGACAATCTCAAATTCCAGCATGTATCGTAACTTGACAGCTCATCAATTCTAAATTCATAACTTGATTTATACAAGTCCAAATGATATGAAATCAACTTCATCTACATTAAAGCATCGATCTGCATCCTAAATATCAACTTGTAATCATACTTTTCCAATTTACTAAGTATTTTACAAAACAACCATTATATAGTTTGGAACAACTTGATAGAGTCTCAGTATTTAGGTCATAACTTCCTGAATATAATTCATATGACTTGAAGCCAATTGTTGTCAAACTAAACTTCAATATCTACATTTTGACGTATCATTCATAATTTTTGGACAATTATTGCCTAGTCAAACTAGCTTAGAAAGAGGAGTTACGAAATCTGGACAGAATCACAAGATGTGTTATATTTCATTAACTACAATCATCCATATGAATCCATGATCTTCTATATTCAGCATTAACAGTTATCTTAATTCATTTATAATCACAAATGAGAAGGATTAAATTATCCTCTTATACCTTTCCATAGCTTTCCATTTCCTTTGAAATTTCTCCTCTCCATCCTTTGGTGTCTTTTCTTCTCCCTCTTCCTTATGCTCCAACAGCTCCCTTTCCTTGTTCCAGCACCAATTGATCATCTTCTTCTTCTAGATTTGCAGTTGGACAAAGAAGGATCAAGATCCATTTTCGGATTAGGACTTTTAGGACTGATTTTACCATGTTCTAACATTCCAAATGAGAGGAGAGAGACACTAAAAATCTGATGAGAGCTTATATAGTGCAAGAGGGTGAGTTTGAGTGGAGTTGATGATCCAATTAAAATTCTTTTAAGTGGGTCTGGATCTCACCACTTGTCTCATTTCTTTTTATTTTTTGTTTTCTTTCATTTTCTGTTTTGGGGCGGATATTACAAAAATATTTGAGTAAATTATTTGGATAATAAAGGAAAAAAAGTGTCCATGAGAAATGCAAAAAAAAAATACAGTTCAAATGAGATAAGTGGTTATTTTCTTTCAGATATAGAATTAAATTAATAATAGTAATCCTAAAATAATATATATATATATATGTATTACATAAAATATTTGATAAAATAGAAAATAGGGTTTGTTTTAGAATGTTTCTGCGAGACTTTGTCTTCTGCTTTTATTTTTATATAATGATATATACGACTTTAATGTTTCGTTTCTCTCTCTCTCCATGTAGATCATAAAATAAAAATTGTGTAATAATCTAAACTATGAAAAGTAATAATATATATGAGAATAAAACGTTATTGTCATCAGAAAATTGGACATGTAGAATATTCAGGAGCTGAGGATTATTTTAAATTCAATGTTAATATATTAATTTATGAATTTGATTGCACTTATCAGTTTTTAATATATCATATTAATTCAATAATAATAATTTATTTATTCTTATTTTAGATTATCGAATTAGCTTAATAAATATTATGAGTTATATTACGAATGAACCATAACTTATAACTCCGATCAAAGCGTAGAAAAGGGTTCTCAACCCATTCATTTACCTCAATTATCATGTAGTTGAATAATGAATTGGATCCATCTAATTATCATAATTATGATGAATAAATTAAGATATAAATCAATGGTCATCGATTAACCACACAATTGAAAATGCTTTACAGCAGTTTTTATGGTAATATTTTGTTTTTTGGTATAAACATAAAACATATATATATATATATATGTATAAAATAAATTATTAATCTCTAATAATTTAATTGTGGCGAAAGCTTAAAATCCCTCCGTTTGTTAAGTCTTTTAACAAGGAATTTTTATTGTTTTATTGTTATTGCTATGTTTTTAAATTCTTCGGGTTTTAACGTTTTATCTTATAAATGTTGGGAATAAAGATAATGATTCATCTAGAATTCGACTTTTAGCAATAAATAAATTGAGACAATATTTGATAAATATGTAATTATCTTAAATATGGCAATATTTTTATTTTTCAATCGTTTGAACGGAACAAAAGAAATATCTTATATTTTCTTCAAAAAATTCAAAATTTCAGGAATCTTTCAATAAAATTCGATCTTATACGAACTTTTGACCACCTGTCAAAGAAAAAAGGACTAATAAATTCGTAATTAGAATTGAAATCTATTTCAAACTTTTATAAATATTCCATTTTCAGATAAATGGATCTAGTTAAAGGCAATTGGATTCTATCACGCTTCGAGAAGAATCCAATAAGAAACACAGCGCCGGAATTTAACAGAAGACGCGCACACGTTGCACCTCTCTCTCTCTCTCCTCTCTCTCTCTCTCGTCTTCTCTCGAATCCTCTACTCGTTCCCATCGCATGGCACCACTCGCGACTCGAGCCGACGGCGTCTCCGGCGAGGTTCCGGCCGTCATTTTCCTCGCCCTCTCTGCCCGCGGCGGGAGCCCGTCGGCGGCCGCGTTGCCCTCGCCATCGGGCGGGCGCTGGGGCTCGAGCCTTCGTCCGTCAGGCTCAACGGCTACTTCCTCAGCCGCGGCCCTGACCTCCGGTCGTCCGTCACCTGGGCCACGCTCGTCGCCTTCTTCTCCTCCCGCGGCCTCCCCGTAGGAACCTCCCGCCTCGATCCCGTCGTCGTCCAGGGGAAGCCGGCTACGGCCGCCGCCACGCGAGGTGAGACCGCCGATCTTATAAAGTCTCAATTTTTCTCGTTCATAAGAGTAAAAGGCATCATTTTTGCTACCAACCTGAGAGCCATTTTTTATATTTTTATAGACTTGATTAAAAGAAGAAACTAAAAGTTGTTCGCTATCACCCACCACTTAGTATTTGCTCTGGAGATTAAATAATTTTAATTGGGAGATTCAGAAAGTAACTGGTTCAGCTTGCTGTTCTGTAGTCGATCTCTTTTTCTTTCAGGTCGATTTATCTTGCAGATAAGGATGTCAAGTAGTCCACTAATTAAGAATGACCGTGATTTTGTAACTCCTGTGGCCTTCGATGATTTTAGTTATGAATGCAGTGTTTTCCATGACTAATCCTCAGTAGGATTTGTATCTGCCAATTGGTTTTAGACATGTTGGTATCTCATATCATAACCTCCTTACTCATTGGTTCAGTGCCATGATGCACAGTTTTAAGATTGGTGGTTAGTCACCAATATCATCTTGTTGCGGATATGAGACGAGAGGGAGAGAGAGAGACAAGTTCGCACACAGAAAAAGACACGAGATTTACGAGGTTCACCCTTAAGTGGGTCACGTTCTCGGGCGGCCGTTGAGAGTTTCTTTGATGGGAAAATAACAAATTACAAGATGCAGAATAATCTAAATCCTAGGAGTTTATATAGGGACTCCCAATACAAAATAGAAAACAGAACCCTAGAGTTGTCTAGGTTTCGGGGCTCCGCCCCCGAGCCCCCGAGGGGGGATCCAGGGAGCCCCCCTTAGACTCCCTCAGGCTCGCTGACCGGGCAACGAGACCCCCGTATGGGACGAGCGACTTCACCGCCCCAATTGTTCGAGTGGCTGTGATGCACTGGGGCATTATAGGGTTGATCACTGGGTTAAGATTCAAGGCATTGTTAACACATCTCTTTACTGACAAGGTACATTACATCTCTGTTCAGTCTTGTGATTAGGTGACACAGAAACCAGTACTGACAAAGAGGGCAATCTTCTTAGTTCAGTGTAGCTGATCCAAGTAATTAGAAGTTGGCAATTAAATTTGGTACTTGCCTTAAGATTGGATGAATCTATTAACCTATGTCATTGGATTAACATATTTCTTAGTGAAAAGGAAGGGCATTGCCCTGTCTTATCTATTCATTGGATAAGTTACAAATTCTGGGAAAAGAGATCACCATAAAGTCTGAAATCAGCAACAGATTAAGTTCATTCAGCTGGACGCAGATAAAACATGTGTCCCTATCGGCAGTGTCAGTGAATAGTTTCCTAGCCTAGCAGTGCACTTATTCACTTCCCAATACGTATGACAAATCTGAATTTCCCAGTTCCTTGAACGAATTATCATTTGTTCTATCAGGATATGAGTCAGCAAGACAAGAATTTGTCGTAACCGATTCGCACAAGATTCGCTCCACACGCACCATCTGCTCCAAGCGACACCATTATCTCCACAAACCAATACGTGCACTATCAAACTGCAGTTGATAACTAGACAAACTGGTGATGTAAATGTATAAATACAGCTCAATAGCACATGAACAAATGTGGGAAAAATATGTGAGTCAATATGTTCGAATGCTTTTGTTTGTTGATTTTGTAAATCCACTATGCCTGCCTTTGATATGTTCTGTCATTTTTTACCTCGCCTTTCTCAGTCATTCTTATCCATATCAGAAAATGGTAAAAAACGAAGATCTACTTGAGTGACTAATGTTTTTGCCTCTTTCAAAGAAGTTTCAGTAGTGGAAATGTGGTTTGAAGAATGATCTGGTTTTAAAATTAAAGTCCTTTAATTATTCAAAATTCCATGTCAATCTCTGTATTCTTATTCTCTGTAAAATTTGGCATTCAGGTCTGGGACTTGCTTATCATCTGGAGGATTATGATCAGATTGGTTCAAAGAGAAAAGCTAGTCTAGAAGGTGAACATCCACACAAAAAGAACAAGGTAAATGGAAGCAAAACAAACTTGCAAGGAGAAAGGAACGGGGACCTGATCACCGACGATGACATTCTAAACATCAAGAGACGGCTGAAATTGGATGATGACAGCTGCTCAACCAAGAAGAGAAAAATGACAGATTCGGCCACAGGTAAAATATTTGACTTTCCATTTGAATTCTCTTGATGAACAAGAATATTCACCCATTACATATTTTACCTGCAGGTTCCTGTAAAAGAGTTGATGCCCCGAAGGTTGAAGTCTCCAACAGTTGTGTGATCAATGCAACAAGAAAACGTTTGAGACAAGACTTGATGCCTGCTTCCTGTAAAAGAGTTAGACGTTCATGTTTGTGTACGTAAAAGTGTGTTATGAGTACATCTGTACATGTACATTTATAATGTGTTTTAAGAATAATTTATTTGTAAGTTAGAGGATGGCTAAGGTATCAATTATCAAAGGGGACAACAAGTTTTGACATAATGCAGTAATTATCTGATCTTGTGCATGATCTGTAAATATCATTTACAGGGTTATTGAGCATGTCCCATTTTTGTGACTAAATTTTAGTCATTTCATGTAGTTTTATATATTCATGTTTCAATATCGTAAGCCGATAGTGTATTTCGATTAAATATTAAGTGGATAATGATTACGTATTAATAGATAGTAAATAATGAATTGATTATTAAATATGATAAAAATATTTTGATAAATATGACAATTGGATTAATTAAAAACTGTGAAATGATGTATAAGATTATTCATTATATCAATAAATGATTATTTATTATTTTGAAAATATTTTTAAATATTATTATATAATAACGATAAAATTAATTAATTTAAAATAAAAAAATCAAAATTAAATTATGTCGAAAAAATAGGAAAATAAAAGAGTTCAATTTTTAAACTTTATAGGATAGTGAAAATAACACATAGTTTTGTATTATAAATTTTAGACTAGGTTGTTTGGTTTCAGGATAATTAAGGGGAGGTAATGGAGGGGAAGAGAAATTAGGGAAATTAGGGGAAAGGTAATGAAAGAGAAAGAAAATAAAAGAATTAATATTATTTGGATAATATAACTAAAGGAAGAGGAACGAAAAAAAAAAGGGAATTATATTTTTTATTGGACGAATATATCTTAAGATTTGTGTTTATATAATTAGTTACATATGATCGAAATTAGAAATTATAATTAAATATTTCTTTCCTCTCCTTTTCATCCCAATTTAAGGTTGGAAATAAAATGAGCTCTTGAAGGAGAATGAAGGTAAATGGAGGAGATATTTCCCTCCATTCTCCTCCGTTAAAAATACGATCAAACGAGGTTAAACTATTAACCTCGTTTTTCTTCCCCTCCTTTACCCTCTTGTCACCTTCAACCAAACATACTCCAACATAAAAATATATTTACTGAATTATTTAATAGAGATCAAAACTCTATAGCTATTTTAAAATTTGAAAATTTGACGTGCCAAACAAAATAAAATGAGACATATTGAATCTAGGATCCCGAGAGTGTTTTGAATGATCACAAATTTGTAAGTGAACTCAGCATGTACTAATGAACTTGTTGAGCTGATTTTTGTAACATGATATATTCAAGTTCAGAATAGTGGTCGACATGAGCTGAAGGAATTGACGACCTGTGCACATGTAACATATATCAGAAGAACTACATATGTGCACCGGTCATCCTAAGTATATGAAGCGGTCGACCAGCCTAGAGGGA